>VMDO01019296.1:0-40166 GCA_007922755.1 Pedetes capensis | reverse complement strand
TTCACCTCCCACCCCTGAGTTCTTTGTGGCTAAGTTCCTGGCCCCAGGTGGCATTGCCAGTGCATAGGGAGTGAGATGCCAGCTCCGGGGCCATGAGTGATACCCAACAACACCGGCAGGGAGAATTAGAGAAGGCAGTTCTTAAAGTACACCTCAAGGTCCATTTACAGTGCCACCTCTTCCTACTACGTAAAAGAAACTGAGGTCATATTGATCAGTCAATGATGACTTCCTGATGACCAGCCCCATGGGAGACTGCCCAGATGCTCCTGGGAATACAAGTCATGTGACTCCAGGCAGTCAGGACACCCTAGAGGACAATCCAATGTGGAGAGTCATGGACACTCGTTGCGAGGCATCAGAGAGATTACACATCACTCACATCCTCCCTTCCACTTTACTCTGCACAGATCTATTGAGATGTAGGGAGAAGGACCCAGCAGCCCACTCCCCAAAAAACTAGCCATTGAAAGCCCTATGAATAACAGAGAAACACTGTCAATTACAATACCAATCCTTTGTAAATATTCTGTATTTATTGAGGCAGTTGTGTTAGTCAACTCATGCATCTCTAAGAGAAAACATCTGACTGAAGCAAACTTATAAGAGGAGTGATTTATTGGGGCTCACAGTTAGAGGACAGCCATCTATGGAGGCAGGGCAGGCATGTGGCTGTGGGGCGAATGGCAGTGCCCATGGCAGACAACCTCACACCATAGTGGATCAGGAGAGCTACCAGAACCAGGGGTCCAGGTAAAACCTCCAAAGACCGACTCTCAGTGACCTACATTTGCAAAGCTAGATGCCACCTCCCAAAGTTCCTCAGCCTTCCGTGACAGCGCTACCAGCTGGGGAGCAAAGATCCAAACACTTGACCTTTGGGGGACACTTTAGATTCAAACCATGATGGCATTGATTTTGTTTTCCTTCCATTCTTCAAGCATGGTTTCCTTTAGTTCTTAGAATGCATTAAAAATGATTAAAGACTTTTAGTAGTAGATCCAATGTCTGTGCTTCTCCAGGGACAGTTTTTATTCCTGATGGTTCCAAAGCCCCACCAGGAACTTTTAAGGGATCTATAGCCCTAGACAGGGAGGGATAAGGAAAGTGAAAGCTCACTGTTCTTACTGAGACTTGCCTGTTTTTTATTTTCTTAAATATATGCTAAATTGTTGCACACTTTTAATGAACCTCTAAAGTTCTGGAAAAAGGTGATTCTGACAATTCTGGTCAACTTTTCCATAGCCTTTGTGGAGAGGAGTAATCTGGCAGTCTTTGCCATTGATGGTACTTTGCCGATTTAAAAAACCCGATCATCAAAGTCATGGTCATATACAGCCATCAAAAGGCCGTAGTGCTCTGGATTCTGATTTCTGGGTTTTGGACTCTGCTTTTACCACTTACAGGCAAGTTACTTGACTTCTCTGGAAACCAAGTCTTTTATGCACTGAGCTTATTGATAGTACTCACCTCACGTGCTGGTTGCTGTTCATAAGATGAAATAATACATGAGCAACTCTCATGAAGAAACTCACCCTAGAATGAGTATTTGGTGAATGTCACCTACTACCGCTGTTGCTTTGAGTTCTCATTACAGTCTGCACAGTTGTTAGGTCATCTTCTGAACTGAGTTGACAGAATTGTTTATTGAACTCACAGAGGTGATGAATGATTGATTCAAACGAACTTGTGAAGTTGTCGCAGGATATAGAGATACTATATGTAAACTTTGCAGCTTGTACTAAATAGGGACTTAGTCAATGGGAACTTCTACAGTTAAGTTATGGCTCTAGTATCTTCTCCATGGAGGGTACACAGTATAAATCTTTAATGTTTTATTTAAAAATTTGAGATGAGTGTGTGTGTCTGGATTCAAGTGTATCTTGCAGCCACGCAAGAATTATAGTGAGACTTTTCTTCTGTCTAATATCTGAGTTTTGGCAGAATTCAGAGACTCCAGAGCAAGAACTGGCCACAGGGGGCTTCTGGACCTGGCTGTGGGTCCACAGTTGGGCCAGGTCAGCCTGAGGAGGGGGCGCATCACACTCTGGGATTTCTCTTCTGTTCCGGCAACCATTAGTGGAGGAGTCAAGTGAAGGGTCTTTCAAAGCATGTTGAATGGGGTAGATGCAGTTGCTCAGGACTGGGTAAAGATGGAGCAGGAGACTTGCATAAATGCCAGTTGTCCACGATGGCCCACTTTATTGCCAGTGTATAATGCTGTCCATGGCTATTTTACAACAGTTCTCTTTTTTCCTGACATTATTGTAAATCTTGCCGTAAAATTGTTCTAAGGCAGCAGACAGGCTTTGAAATGAAACACAGAACTTTAAGGATCCGTCGATTATAGTGGAAAGGAAAGCAGTCTGTGGAGTCCCAGGGAGGAAATAAGAGGAAATCCACGGAGAAAAATCAGTGGACCAAATGTCTCCTTACACACTAGGATTTGCCTTCTCTGGTCAATTTAACTGTGAGCCAGGGAGACAGTACTTTTAGGATCAATCCAGCAGGTGGCACTATCAAAAACATTTCTTAGAAGGCTCCCATCTCTAATTTCTTAGAAGCTAATTTAGTAACTCTGTTAATTTTAGAGAGGGAAACATAGTCACTCATTTTTGGAGGGAGGGTACATGGGTGCTTATATTATCCTCTGTGTGTGTGTGTGTGTGTGTGTGTGTGTGTGTGTGTGTGTGTGTGAGAGAGAGAGAGAGAGAGAGAGAGAGAGAGATAGTTCTAAACAAAATAAGACCACTTGGCTAGATTTTGTCAGGGGCAAGTTTGAGCTAAGTATTGCCAACTTGATATATTTTTATGTCTTCTCATTAAATATTTATATACATTGTGTTTTATTCTTTCTTAGTCAGGGTCTATATAAGCCTTCACATACACTTTCTAATTTTCTTACCATCCTTGCCAAGAAGTGAATGAGACTAAATAACCACCCCTCTTTCCACTGACTGGTCCATTCCAAGACTTGATTCTGAGATCCGGAATCCCTTTGGAGGCTCTTGTGGGAGGTCCCCATTTTTTTTTTTATTTTTTCAAATGGTAATTAATTTAAATTTATTTAATTTTTTATTAATTAGTATTTTAATTGTACATATTTATGGGGTTGTTGTTGTTGTTGTTGTTTGGTGCCATCAAGTCGGTATCTGACTCACAGCAATCCTGTGTATAACAGGCGAAACACTATTTTCAGTGCTTCTCTGCTGTTCATAGGTGGATTTTCAATGGCGGATTGATTTTTGGGAGTGGGCTACCGGGTCTATCTCCCAAGCCTATAGCACCTGGTGTTCCCAGTTGGTCTCCCATCCAAGGACTAACCAGGCCCGACCCCACTTAGCTTCCGAGGTCTGATAGGATCGGATACCACAGGACTACAGCTGTAGGCATTCATGGGGTATAGGGGGCTAATTCAGTTTATATATACAGTGTGCAATTATCAAATCAAGACTGTTACCACTTCTATCTCCTTAAACATTTCACGATTTTTTTTGACTAACATAACAATAATCATACCTATATGAGGCATAGCATGGCTTTTTAAAAAATCGCATACAGTATGGTGAGATTCACGATGGGATTTTCATAAAATTGCATCCTGTGTTCATACATGTTATTCTCAGGTTTCTTAACAATCAAGCACCGAGACAGAGGGTGGAAAAGGAACCCAAAAAAGCGAGGTCCCTGGCCCACTGTGCATCTTGCTGCTTAGATCAAGGGTTTTTGCAAAAATGAAAAAATTAATGTCCACGGCATCTGTGGTGTATGGCCTGGTATGTGCTGGATGGGTGAATCCAAGAAAAGAGTGGTCTTTTCAAACGTTACCCTTATTTAGCTCCTGTCTTTTCAACAGAAGCCCTGAGGAAACTCCCCATCTGGGCCAAGTTTGGTGTTGGTTTTGTTGTGTTCTCTCTCCCTCTCTCCCTCTCTCCCTCTCTTTGAACGAGGAAAGAAGAGAGGAACCAGGATCTGGGCTCAGTGTCAATCTCTGTTCCTGGAGGGGCAGGCGGGCCTCGCCTGTCAGCCATGTGCTAGGCTGGAGTTTCTGACACCCGAGTTTTTCAAATCGTGGCCAGTGCTCCCCGAGGAGGGACGGAAGGGCTGCATGTGGAAGGTTTAGGCAGCAAACACAGCAGCCCGGTTCCTGGCCCCCCAGGAAAGGCAGGGGCAGCCTGCAGGTGGAGGGAGACGCAGCGGTGAATCAGCCATGCCCACCTTGCGGCAGTGGGCAGTTGCTGTCCTTTTATCTGCCCCCCTTTCTCTAAGGAAGACGGGTGGGTGCGGGGCGGGAGCAGGGGCGGCTGAACAGCCAGTGATGTGCAGAAACTGCTGTTTTATCAGACGGGAGGCGGGAGGCGGCCTGGGGAGCTGGAGCTGAGGCACGGTGTTGCCTGACCGGCTTGGTTCTCCCTCTGGCAGGTGCGCAGTCCAGCAGGAAGCTGCCTAACGGGCCACCCTGAGGCTCCTTGCTGCTGGGTGCTATTGGGAAAAGGTCCTCGATGGGCCCCCGGGGGCAGCCTGTGGAGCCTCTAGTTCAGCCTTCGCAGAGGGTGCAGGCAGTCAGGCTGGGCCACCTTTAGGACAGGGGGTCCCAGAAACAGAAGCGAGTGGTCCAAGAGTCTACAGGTGGGCAGAGGGAAGTGATGTATTCTATGGCTTCAGCACAGCCAGTAACTCATTTGCGATGTCAAGGTCCTGTGGCTCCTTGTTGTTTGCTGCTCTCCAGTCGGGTCTGACGCTGTGCACAGCAGAAGGAAACGCTCCCCCACACTATGCCAGGCCCCACACTGTGCCAGTGCTTCTCTGCTATTCATAGGGTCTTCAATGGCTGATTGTTTCAGGATTATTTCAGGAGTGGGCTGCCCAGGTCCTCCTCCCATTTTTTGCAGTGTTGGGTATTGAACCCAGGACCTTAGAATGTGCAGAGCTACACTCTACCAAGTGAGCTAAGGAGTAAACCACAAGCCCCTTGGGCAGCTGCTCTTTCCTGTTGTCCCACCCGCCCTTCCCCTCCCAGCCCCTGGGAGATTGTTGGATTGTGAGGAACCATTTCTGAAATAGCCATGACATCGCCATTTTCACCACCACCAACTTTTTTCTTTCTTTCGTTTCTTTTGCAACTTGAAACTCTCTGTTGTTAATAATCAGTGTTAAATTGCCTCTCCGACGTCGTGGTCATGAGGCAGATATAACATGCTTATCAAAGGGATTA
The DNA here is from genome assembly GCA_007922755.1 of Pedetes capensis. Taxonomy (NCBI): domain Eukaryota; kingdom Metazoa; phylum Chordata; class Mammalia; order Rodentia; family Pedetidae; genus Pedetes; species Pedetes capensis. The sequence continues at coordinate 34,951 of VMDO01019296.1, read as the reverse complement.
CTTTGGGTACTTTATGTACGAATTTATTTCAGGGTAGACTGAATTCATTGAATCCATCTTGAAAGATTAAATTATTTCTCTCTTCACATCATGAAGGTGCTACCTGTCTCCTTGTGACAATGGCACCCAGTCAAGCAGAGCCGTAAGCTTGTGCCTGCCACCTCCCAGGGACCATGCATACACTTGAACCTTGTAGGCAGAGCCCGAGTTAATTTAGAAAATACCTCCCAGAACCCACCCATTCTTTCCCCAGCCCCAAACAGTCGTGACAGCAAGCCACGAGCACGTTATTACAGCTGTCACCGTAATGAAGTCACTCAGAGCCACTCAGCCCGGGTGAAGACAAAGCGACTTAGCAGGGTGCCTGAGTAGGTTTGTGTCTGCTTTCAAGCTCATATTTGAAAATTGGGTGTCACTCAAATGGATTGTTTCCGTAATATATTATGAATGTACTGGAAGCCAAAATAGAAGTGCCGTTATTAACTTAATTGTCAACGCAATGGACAAGGATATTGGCGCTGAGCTGTCACGTCCCTTTTAGGCTCCACATCGACGTTAATTCTTTTTTCCTCGCGACTGACTTTAATCAAATTCTTCCATCTCCTCCTGACCTCTGTGAAATCGTCTTCATAACTGGGTTAGGAGGAGGAGCATCTAATTAAGATCACGGTCTGACTTGAAATCGCTCTACCCGGTGGGCATAGAGACTGTTGTCATTCAGCGTTTGGGGTGGATAATGATATTAAACGCTTTTCCCCATAGGCAGACCTCGTGCACCCAGGACTCTGTCCTTCTGGATTTGCAGACTTTCGCATCTTTGAGGGGAGTTGGTCAGGCATGTTTCTAGGGAGTCAATGGCAGAGTTAACCTGAGGTTTTCATGATCCTGCCCTTTCTTCTTGGGCAACAGAGGTTAGAGGGCCAGCCATGCTACTTATGGAAAATTTGAGATATCTGGCTTATTGGGAAGCGATTTATAGGTGGTATAATTGACTCTGTTTTGGCGTTCGATTCTGAGCAATTTGTTCAGTGTGTACAGTTGTGTGATAGATACCATTTCACCTTCAATACAGCGCATCATTCCTTTCTGCTTTTCCATGAATCCCCCGCCTCGCCAGCCTCTGTGAGGGAATTACTCGTCTCCTTCCTGCCCGCTACCTTTGCCTTTCTCAACGGCTATATGGTCAGGCGCTGAATAGCAAAATTTGGGTTGACCGTGGACACAAACACTGGTCCCATGAAGTTATACTGCCTAGGGACACCGTCACCACCTTAGTTTGGGCTCAACCACGTTTGCACAATGACAAAATCAGGTAACCCTGCATTCTTCAGAATGCATCTCTGTTAAGCACCACGTGGCCATGCAAATGGCATCAGACAGGATGGCGCCATTTCTGTCTGGCAGCATTCAGCCAGCATACCCCTTCGCGATTCAGTCACGTTGTTTCAGTATTCTATTATCACTGGAGTGGTGTTTTAAGGTTGAATACACTGAAATTTGTTCCTAATTTTTTGGCAATTCTCAACCAAGCTTCTGTGGATATTAGCCTACAGGTTGTTGTGTGGATATATGTTCTCATTTCTCTGAAATCAATATGTAGAAGTTGGATTACTGGGTCAAATTGTAGGTGGATTTTTTTGTTTGTTTGTTTTATAAGAAACCACCAGTACCTAGTGTCTGCATCCATAGCACTGTGACATTCAATCTTGCCTGATCTTGGAAGCTAAGCAGGGTCAGCCTGGTTAGTCCTTGGATGGGAGACCACCTGGGAATACCAGGTGCTGTAGGCTTGGGAGAAGGACCTGGCAATCCACTCCCAAAAAAACAATCAGCCTTGAAAACCTTATAAACAGCAGAGAAGCACTGACAATATTTTTGTGTGACTTCACTGATAGAGGTTTGGTTTTTTCCCTGAAGGAAATTTTCATTTGTTTAATCCAGCTGATCTTGACTGGGGTGTGTGAAAAAGTGATAAAGCCATCAGTAGGGATCGATCAAGACAAGTAGAGTGACCGTACCCCTAGTGTGTCTCCATTACTTGAGCAGGCAGCACAGTAGTGCATGATCAACAAGAGAGGAGAAGCTCGTGGTCAGCGTGACAGCTTCATTGAAAACCCCGTATGGAGGGATGGGCGCTCAGCGCCAGGCTTCCCCGAATGGGAAGTAGGAAGGTCGAGAACAGAAGGCATCTTGCTCTTCCGCAGTGCTTACATTGCTCGAGGTAGAGTGTTTGCCTCGTGGGAAATACTTTTATGGGCGCCCCTGGCATTGGTGTCTGGGTTGGCTCTTCATTTCTGGAGTGCGAATGGCTCGTGGGGCTTTGACGTGACTGCCCTTGGAAAGGCAGCTGTGGGAACCGATATCCCCCAGGGAGAAAAGGAAGTTCCTGGCTGCTCTGGGGTCCTGCTGTGGTGGGAGGCAGAGGGGGAGGCCTCTGATCGTCCTGGAGGGTTCAGAGGGGCTTCTGAAGGCAGGTCCTGGGTCCCTGGGGGAAGCAGCCTCTGCCCCTGTGTAATCAGCAGACCATCACCAAGTTGCAGCTACACCTTCCACCTCGCGACAGCCTCATCTGAATGGACGACGAGATGAGTCCCAGTGCCCAAGAAATCAAATGACAGCCGACATCAGACAGGGGCACAAACCAGCAAACACGAGAAGTGGAGTTGTGGGGCGTAGGCCTTATCAGGTGCAATCGGAGGCAGGCGGTCTCTGGCTCTCTAGCGGGCTCGCTGGGGTATGGATTTTCCTGGCAGCGCGCTCTGATGTGTGAGGTATGAGAGGCCACGCAGTGAGCGCCAGACGGAAATGATAATTATTTTCTGTAACAATGTCTTCTCGGGCTTCAAAGAAAGAAGCCTCTGTCCTTGCACATGCAAACGTCTCTTTGGGGGCTGAAGAAGTTAATTTTCACATCCCAATGCATACATGAGCTGAAGTGAGCGGGGACGAGGAGCGGAGTATTATAGAGACACCTTCTTCCCTCTCTCCCAGTGTGCGGGAGCAGGGCTGGAGGGAGGCAGTCATTTCCTGAAGGGGGAAGGGTAGAAGCCCAGTGATTTTTTAATGCGTGCCCTTTGAACAGCTCTCTGCTTCCACAGAGCTCTCTGAGAAATGTTTTGTTAGTGAGTCACGTTGACAGAAAATAGGGACAGGCTACTGTGGGGACGGGAAACGCATGGGTCTGGAGTCGGATTTAGCTGCAGACTCTGCTTTTCTGCCTGTGGTAACCAGACCTCAGGACAATAATGGAGATTATGAGAATGTGACTTTCAGGATCACGGGATGCTGCGAAGGTCAAGGAAAATATACTGTGAAGTACCCAGGGGTGGCCCAGACCCAGGGGAGGAGTCACAAATGTCCCTGCACTTTCTAAACTAGCTAAGTCTAGGCTGACCCCTTATCCCACCATCCCTATAGAGACTCAATGCCCAGTCAACATTCTTATAGAGACTCAATCCTAAATTATCATCCAACCATCCCTGTAGAAGCTAATCCCTCAACCTATCAAACCTGTGTAAGGTATTCCCTCATCCAACTGTCCTTGTAGAGGTGAATTCCTCATGATACCATCACATAGAGGCTATCCTTCATCCTACCATCCCTGTAGATGCTAATTCCTCATCCAACCATCCCTGTATAGGCTAATCCCTCATCCAAACATCCCTATATAGGCTAATCCCTCATCTGACCACCCTTGTAGAAGCTAATCCCTCATCCTACCAACCCTGTGTAAGGTAATCCCTCATCCAACATTCCTGTAGAAGCTAATCCCTCATCCAACCATCCCTGTAGAGGCTATCCCTCATCCTACCATCCCTGTAGAGTCTATCCCTCATCCTACCATCCCTGTAGAGTCTATCCCTCATCCTACCATCCCTGTAGAGTCTATCCCTCATCCTACCATCCCTGTAGAGGCCATCCCTCATCCTACCATCCCTGTAGAGGCTATCCCTCATCCTACCATCCCTGTAGAGGCTATCCCTCATCCTACCATCCCTGTAGAAGCTATCCCTCATCCTACCATCCCTTGTAGAGGCTATCCTTCATCCTACCATCCCTGTAGAGGCTATCCTTCATCCTACCATCCCTGTAGAGGCTATCCTTCATCCTACCATCCCTGTAGAGGCTATCCCTCATCCTACCATCCCTGTGGAGGCTATCCCTTCCACAATCATACCAAGGCTCTAGAATCAGCGAATAACACAGCTCTCTGCAGTGCAGTACTGCAGAGTCCTTTCTGCTGCAGACCCTCTGTTATTCCAAGCCATCCTTGGAATATTGGGACTTTCCCAAGGTGCCTGTGCCCTGGACAAACCCTCAGCTACTTTTTCTCTTGCCTGCGGTGCTTAGAGAACAAAGGTATTTCTGCTCCTTATGCCTGCCTCTCAGCCTCTTTCTCCTTTTTATGTTTCTAGTCGAGGCTCTGCTGTTTCTCACTTTCTCTCCAATCTCTCTTGGAAAGCAGAAGCCAGGGAGCCCCCCAGGAGGGCTCTGCCTTTGCCCTGATCATTCCTCCCTGGGAGCTGAGAGCACAGGGTGGTACCCAATTGGACTAGCATGGGAGGATGGAAAGGACAAGACAAAATTCGCACGTCACCCTAGTGGGTGCATGTAAGAAGGGTAAATGCTCCTGCCTCCTTCTGTCCCTGGGCCTGGGAAATAGAAGGCTCCCTTGCCCCTGCCGCTCTGTGATCCCCCGAGTCTATAAAGAAGGAGCAAGTGATCTTTGCCTCTTGCTTGGGGCCTCCTTGCGTTGAGGGACAGCAATTTTGCCTTTTCAAAAGTTTTAGCTTGCTGTTTTGTTTGAACTGACGCAGAAAGGGTTTTAAATGTTTACGTCAATAAGACACCACAATGATTTTTAAGAAGGGATTTTGAGCAATGCACCCTTGCAACAGTTCCCACAGCTTTAGCTTGTGGTTAGCCTAAAAGGAACCAGGAGTTTCAGGGGAATATAGAAAGCATTGGCCACAGCAGAAAGAAGAGAAACAGAAAGAGAAAGTTTGCCTCATCTCTCCACAGGCCAGAAGAGCCTCTAATTACTGCTATTTGCCATCTTTCACCATTAAAGCAATCACCAGTGGCCAAGCCCTTACCTCAGGGAGAAGCGGGTTGAAGCTTTTTTTCTCTTGCTCCATAGAAATAAACATTTGACTTTTTTTTTGTTGTTGTTCCAACCAAAGACTCTCCCTAGTAACCCAGAGGCTGGGGACAGACAGGTTGCTACTTGACATGGCTGCTTAGAACTTGATAGCAGGCAGCGAGATCCCCTTGTCTGACCTCATAGGAGTTTCTGAGGTCAGCACTGAGGGTTTGGTCGTCTTCCAGACGTGTCTAGGGGTGGAGACACCCCTCTCTGTGTGATTTAAAGATAATAGGATCTTGCCTAGACACTGAGACTTGGCTTCTAGTTGAGGTTGCAGCAATGACCAACTGGGATAAACCTTCAGCCTCTCTCACCCCTTTCTTCATATGTAAAACATAAAATAATTGTGCCATGCACACGATCTTTTTATATTTGAGCCTGTTGTTGCAGTCACTATGTTTCTTATTTTGAGTCATGCCACATCAGCAAGAGGAGGTCCCAGGGGCTTTACTCCATTCCCATCATTAAGGTCCACTCTACTTTGAGGAGGAAACTCTTCCCCAGTTGTCTCTTGAATGCCTTCCAGCCCAGGGGGCTCATTTTGTGGCTCTGTATTTGACAGTGCGCCTCTGCTATTCATAGGGTTCTCAATGGCTAATTATGTCAGGAGTGGGCTGCTGGGTCCTTCTCCCTAGTCTGTCTTAGTCTGGAAGCTCAGCTGAAATCTGTCCACCATGGGTGGCCCTTCTGGTATGTGAGATGCCAATGGCATAGCTTTCAGCATCACAGCAACACGCAAGCCCCCCATAGCACGACAAGCTGACAGACACATGGGGGCATTAAGCATTAGGGACATGCAGATCAAAACTATAAGGACTATCACCATACTCCTGTCAGAATAGCTGAAATAAAAAAATAGTGACAATACCAAATGTCTGAGATGTGAAGATATAGAATTAGTCACTGGTCATTGATGGAAATGCAAAGGTGTACATGGAAAAGAGTTTGGTAATTTCTCATAAAACTTAATATGCAGCTACCATATAACCCAGCAATTGCCTTCCTGGTCATTTGTCCTAGAGAAACACAGATTTAGGTTCACACAGAAGCCTGCCAATAAATGTTTACAGGGACTTTATTTGTAGGAACCCCTAGCTGGAAACAGCCCAATTGTCTTTGAGTGGATGAATGATTAACCAAATTGTAGTAAATCTATACCATAGACTACTGTTGTTGTTAGGTGCTGTCGAGTCATTTCTGACTCATAGTGACCCTTACAGGGTTTTATGGCTGATGGTTTCAGAATTGTCTCAGGAGTGGATTGCCACATCCTTCTCTCATCCATAGACTATTACTCAGCAATAAAAAGGTACAAATTACACACAACAACCTGACGAAGCTCCAAAAAGCGATACTGGGTGGTAAATAGCTAATCCCCAAAGTCTACACACTACACGATTCTTTTTCTAAATTCTAAATAAAACTATAGATATGGAGAATAGGCTAGTGGGTTAAGAAGGGATTGAGGTCTGGGAGGAGTTTGGACTGGATGGAAATGCTGTGTATATCACCTGAATCCTTGTCAGTATTCTGGTTTTGATAGTTTATTATAGTTTCACAAGATGGTAGCATTCACGGAATAGGGAAAATTGTACAGAGAATTTCTCTGTATTATTTCATTGAAAATATGTGAGTCCATAATTATCTCAAGATAAAATGCTTAATTAAAACATTTCGAAAACAAGCACAATAATCAGTGTTTATAAAACCCGTGAGTTCTGAAGTTGTGTTTGGCTTGATGGGAGCATCCTTGAAGGGCCTGCCATCTATTGCCCCACCTCTGCAGCCTCCCCTGGCTCTGCCTCTCTCCCCTCCAGTTGCCCTGGGTTCTTGCTGTCCCTTCTATGCCATGTTTCACCTGCAGGAGGCCTCTGCTCCTCCCATCTTCCTCCTTGTCTTCCTCTGCTCAATGCCCCCTCATCCTCCAGATCCCTCCCTGAGGGATGCTCTGCCTCCGCCTGCGGCCAGCGAGAATCTCCACCTCTTGGCATCCGGTGTTCTCCCTGCATAGTGCTGTCACGCCTGTCGCATTTCACTTCTGGCTTGATTTGTGTGAAGTCTTCCTTCTTCCTCAAACTGCAGACACAGTGAAGGAGAGGACCAAGGTCCACTCTCACCCACCAGTGCCTCCAGCGTCTCATCCTACACCTGGCACACAGTAGGCCCTCACCAAATATCTGCTGCATGAATGCAAGGTTGCACAAGAGAATTAGCCATTCATCTTTTCTTCCCTAAACCAGGAAGAGCTTCACCAATGTTCAAAACAACCTCCGCAGGCTAAGTCGCTCTTCTCTGCAGCCTGCGATCCCAGCAGGAAGGGTCCATTGCTTCGTTGTCCACCTTGCCATGGTAAATCCCCAAAGTCTACATACTACATGATTCTTTTTCTAAATTCTAAATAAAATTATAGATATGGGCAATAGGTTAGTGGGTTAAGAAGGGATTGAGGTCTGGGAGGAATTTGGACTGGACGGAACTGCTGGGTATATCGCCTGAATCCTTGTCAGTATTCTGGTTCTGATAGTTTATTATAGTTTCTCAAGATGGTAGCATTCGTGGAATAGGGAAAATGGTACAGAGAATTTCTCTGTATTATTTCATTGAAAACATATGAATCTGTAATTATCTCAAGATAAAATGCTCATGATAAAAAATCTCAAGATAGAAAATGAGTTGATCAGGACCACCTAGGGGGCCTCTGATGAGCGAGTGAGCCGCGGGGGAGGGGAGAGAAGGCTGCGTCTCACCTGGGGGCGGGCTTGCCTTCTTCAGGGCAGGGGTCTTGGCCCCTGTCTCCCCAGCATTGAGCAAGTGTGCGGTGATTTCTCATAGCTGTGCCCATCTGTGGTGACCGCCTGTGTCTTGTGGGGAAAGGAGCAGCCAGATCCCCAGAGACCAAGGATCTTGAGAAGAAAAAGCAGCCAGTGTCCGTGCGGCCGATGCCATGTGCTGGGTCCCAGCCCCGCCAGCCTCTGCCCCTTCCCCTGGGCAGCGAGGCCCCCTGCAAGGAGATTCAGTGCTGGTGGGAAATGGGGGGCTGACCCAGGAAGAGGGGCAGCCAGGAGACTTCCCTCACTTGGCATCACAGCCACCGGACTGGTCAGCACAACGGGTCTGAGCACCCTGTGTCCGTGCACGTCCCCTCTGCCTGAGCGTAAAGGCTCTGGAGGAAGGGAGTGGGGCCACGGCTCAGTCTCTCCTGTGTCCTCTGTGTCTGACTCTGAGCCCGTCCCAGGCGGTGCTCAATCGTGTTGGTGATGCGAACAGGTGAAGCTGACTTTTGTCCCCTCTTCAATGGATTCCTCTTCAGGTCTGTGTGCTTTCCGGGGTGCTCCACTTCCGGGGTGTTCATGCATCCACCTCATTCCCTCTGCCTTTCCTGCCCATGCCTGACCGCCCCACCTACATCATATTCCCATGTTAAGCTGAACGCAGCCCACCCTCCATTCCCTTCAGAGTGAAAAATGTCCAGTCAGTTTAGAATCTGATACTTAGTCCTCCGAGTAAGCAAGACTTCCTAATAAATGTTAAAAGAAGATCTGAGCAAGCGGGCACTTGTCAGACACCTGCAGTGCTTTGCACATTATAGTTCTTGTACCTTGTCTTGTCTCTCGTTAGGGGAGAGGTGTTTGTATATCCATCCTCACAGAGAAGGAAGCCTGCTTTCACAAAGACGGGCTCTTTCTCCAAGGCCACACAGCAGGAACCAAGGATCTACCCAATTCCCCAGCTCCTTCCTGCAAGGGCTGGACCATCTCTTAGAAAATTTTCTGGTGATAATTTTAGCTTTAGGAGAAAGACTAGACGCTGTGTTGTCTGACCTTTCCAATTATCTGACAAGTCCAGTGTTAATCAGCTGAGTCAGAATTGATGACCTCGGGATGGCTTGAGCCCCAAACCGTCTTCTGATGAAATAATAAAATGAGACCACTAGGCTAATTAACAAGTCTAAAAACATTATGTGCGTTCCAATGATGCCTTTGCTTCCGGCCCATCCCAACACCTTTCCCAAATAAGAAAGTGGCTAATTTGCAAAACCCTTGCTTCTGTGAAACAGCTGTGAGAGACACTGACATAAATGATTAGCATAAAATTAATTCCTGTTGGGGAAGCATTATTACCACCCCTAATGAGGCTTAGGAAGTGATTAGTACTGTGTGAAGGATGGCAGACACTATTCTTTTAACTCCAGCTGAAACGTGTGTGGGATGCAATTTTCAACATAGAGATTGGGATGCATAAAGATTTCATTACATTGTCTTAGTCCATTTGGGCTATCCTAAGAAAATATCGTAGGCTGGGTGGCTTATGAACAATAGGAATTTATTTCTTATAGTTTTGGAGACTGAGAAGCCTAAGGTCAAGGCATTGGCAGATTTGGTGGCTGTTGAAGGTCCGCTTCTGGTTCATAGAAGCCTTATTTTCACTGTGTCGTCACATGGTGGAAAGGACAAGGCAGCTCCCTGGGACCTCTTTGACAAGGGCACTAACCTCATCCTTGAGGGCCCCATCCTCATGACCTAATCACTTCCCAGAGGCCCCACCTTCTAAGACCATCACATTGGAAGAAAAGATTTCAACATGAATTTTGAGAGGACATGTTGAGTCCATGGCAGCTATCTTGTGTGAGGTGGATTTTTCTCAGTGATTTGAGACTTAGAAAAATTTTATGACAATGTAAGTGGGTCTTCCTGATGTATTTCTAATGCTTACCATTTGTGAGAAATTCTACATAGAAAAGTTATGACAACTTTAACACCATAAATGCCTTTAACTGAGCTGAAATCATAATTTTAAACAGAAAGGCAAAAAAAAAAGTGGGGCTATTCTAGTCATGTATGTTGTTGTTTGTTGTTGTTAGGTGTTGTTAAGTTGGATCTGACTCAGAGACTCTATATACAACAGAAGGAAACACTCCCTGACACTGTGCCATACCTGGCACTATGTCAGTGCTTAAATCATATATTCCAGTTACAGAAAAATAACTACCCATAGGCCATTTATCTATGGACAAATAGTTGACTGAGTTGCATCTTTGCTTCAGGCTTTTTCTATGAGACTACCTTTGTTATTTAGCAAAAAATCACACATTGCATTGAAATATGCTTTTTGTTTTTCCCAGTTATGATAATGATATAAACAAATGGCTTTTGGCACTGAAAATTCTTCATTAAACATCATTTTGTTGCTTTTACAATACTAAATTGTATGGATGTGCTGTAATTACTTGACCATTGACTAAATGTTAGACTTTATGTGTGTTTCCAATTTCCTTTCCTTTCATTTCCTCTCCTCTCCTCTCCTTTCCTTTCCCTTTCTCCCCCCTTCCCCTGCCCTCCACTTCCCTTTCCTCCCCTTCCATCCTCTCCCTTCTCCTCTCCTCTCCTTTTCTTTCTTATGGTATTAGGGGTTGAGCCCAGGGCCTCATGCATGCATTGCAAACACTGTGCCACTGACGGGGGTCCTGATTAACTTTACCTCAGTGGTGCGGTGGGTTAATGTGGTGTTCTGGGGATGTCCATCAGGTCCAGATGTTTTCAGATAATATGGCAGAGCCACAGAGAGTTAAAGTGGCCCCAGGGAACAGACTGTAAACATATGTGTTGTCTGTTCTGTGTGTACGTAAACTGTTTCTAATCTTTCTTGAGTGGGATAGAATAGAAAAAATCTGCCACGTCAGTGGTCACAACCCACGTATGTGAGGTTACAACTTGGTCGAGCTCACTGTCACCCACAGTCAATTCTCTAAAATTTATTTGGCTACTTTGAAAGCAGACTTGTAAATCAAATGGAAATATGTAGACACCACCAACCTAATTAGTGACCAGAGTACTAAGCTCCACTATCCCTTTTCCCCTGATTGTGATACCAAGTTTGATTAACTATTCTGGCCAGAGACATTTGGCTTTCGCCCTGACAGCTCTTGCCGCACAGACCTAGGACCAAGGGAAGGAATACAGGCAATAGTCAGGTGTAGTGCGCATTTGCCATGGTACATCATGAGGCCCAGCCAGCTCTTCAGTAAAGAAGTCTTAGATCTGAAAATGAGCTCAGTTCCAGAAACTGGGTGTGAGGAAGTGACTTTTTATTGGGGTATCTGTTCCCAGTATCCGGCTCACCAATTCTTGCTCTTTTTTGAAGGTCATCCAAGAACACCGTGATGGCCTTGGCTCAGAAGCTGCGGTGGACGTCGGGGGACCTGGAAACACTTGCAACCTCGCTGTGGTGAGTCCTTTCTTGACTTGAGATCCAAGTGGTGCATCTCCTTGCCTGCCAAGACCTAGCGACCGGTCCGTTGTCATAAGTGATGCATGTTCTGGACACAAGTTAATAGAGGAAGGAATAGAGTTTGACATGAAGAAGAAAGGCAAAGAAAGAGGCCACGAAAATGCTGTCTGAGGGAAGCCGAAAAGGAAGAACTGCAGCCAACGGAGTGTTGGCAGGTGGGCGCTAGTGAGGCTCCTGGCTCTGTGTCAGTTGGTGATGGAAGTGAGAGACTCGATTGCCATTGACATATGTCATCTAGAAGGGGTCCCCAAGCTCAGCATCCTGCTGCCTTCTGGGTCTGGCCATCAGGGTGCACTCCCTCCAGGTCTGCCTCCAGGCAACAACAAGGACCATTAGCAATGGGAGCCGAGCATCTCCTGTCACTTTTCTCCAAAGAGTTCTCTCTCCTTCCTCCCCACTTTGACATTTGGAATCCTCCAGACCTGAGTCTGAACACCAGCCAAAATCTAACCCTCATGGGACCCAAGTCCTCTGTGTAAACTGGGGGTAGTAATACAGATATCAAAGGTCAAATGACCAGTGTGTGGCATGTGGCCCTTTAGATGACTCACAAACGTTGCCTGTGTGCTTAGCGGTACTCTGTGTCTTGGAGTCTGATTGGCCATCCACAATGGAATGGCACAGCTGGGTGGCACCAGTGCTGGAGGCTGGCAAGTCCAAGATCCAGGTTCCCACCAGTTTGGTTTCTGGTGCAGCATGTCTGCCTGGCTTGTGGACAGCCACCTTTTCGCTGTGTTCTCATATGGAGAGAAAGCAAGCCTGCAAGCCATCTTGTGTATCTGTCTTCTCTTACAAGGGCGCTAATCATTAGATCAGAGCTCCATCCTTCGGACCTCACATAATCTTCATCATTTCCTTACTTGAAACCCAGTCACAGGTGATTAGGTGGCAACGTGTGAATTTGCGCAGGAGGGCTCAATTCAGTCCCTGGCAGTACCTTTCCTTCCATAGAGCATCTGCCTCTGACCACATCTTTGTGAAGAGGTCCAGCTGTCAGCAAAGCCGTGCAGGTATCTCTGCCTGTAAAAGGTTGAGTCAATAAGCGGAAGTTCCCTCACATTGCCGGAATGCATGGTTGTCTTTCAGTCAAAAGTTATAGCTGGGCAATGTGGGAGGCTGGGGCAGGAGGATCATGAGTTCAATGCCAGAGGCAGCCTGTGCAACTTAGTGAGACCCTGTCTGAAAATAAAAATCAAACAGGGACTGGGGTGCAGCTCACTGGTAGAGCTCTTGCCGAGCATGTACCCTGGGTTTAACCCTCCCATACTGAAAAGGAAAAAGTGAAAAGCTGCACACGTGTTCACCCGGGGTTTCACCAGGTGTGGGGTGAACTCGGTTGCTCAGTTATATGAAACACCAGGGAGCGATCTGAGACAGAATCTGTGATACAGGAATCAGAGAGGAGGTGCGTAGCCTGACTGACATGCAACACTTGACTCAAGGTTCGAGGTGAACAGAGAGAGGCAGGGGGTCTCTCTCTGCAGAGCCCCTCTGCACCTAGAACCAGGGTTTATGGTTGTCTGAAGGCAGAGAAGTCAAAAGAGTGAGGTTTATCCCATGTCTAAGATTCTGGGAGCCAATGGAGGTTGGCTTGGGGCACATGCGCCAGAGAGGGGAGAATTCATAGGGTTCAAGATAGGCTCCTGATTTGGCTCAGCGTGTAGCCCACAGGACATTCTAGGCTGCAAGACAGACCAGCTGGGCCTGCTGCTGGCGGGGAGGGATGTCCTTGTGTCTGAGCTGCCTGCTACCTCAGGGGGTGGCAGCCCTGGACCCATCCCAGTGTGACTGAGGCGATCTAGCCCTGAGCTCCTTTGCTGAGGGGACTTGGGAGCTGCCATGGTGGCTGGCATCGCTGGCAGTGGGGTCACAATCGTGGAGTCCATCAGGGCCACTGTTCTTCTACCTTCTCCAGGACTGCCCGTGGTCCACAGGGGAGCCTGGCATACCCATGGGGTCTTCCCTCTCCCTTCTTACATTGAATTGGTAAATTAGGAGATTCCACGGACTCAGGGTGTGTGGCTTTGTTACTGCATGAGGAGGGGAACAGATCACCAGAAAGTCATGGTGGGACAGGATGAAGGGAGGGCCACCGGGGAAAGCCTCGGGCCCTCCCTGCCTCAGGAGATAGCACAGGACCTGTGCCTGCTCAGAACCCAGCAGGACAGATGGAGCTCACGGGGGTCTCCTTCCCAACCCCGCCTGCGCCCAGCATGGGGTGGGGAGCTGTTTCTGTAGGGATTCAGTGTCTACACCGTTCACCTTTGTGTTCTTAGGGCCTGGCATGGTGCCTACTACACAGGAGCCGTGGGATAAATATGTATGTGACACAGAAGCAATAAAAGTATTATTTTCAGGTACCAGCAGGGCCATCCATGGTGGACAGGTTTCAGCTGACCTTCTAGACAAAGACAGACTAGGGAGAAAAACCCGGAAGTCCACTCCCAAAACAATTACCCATTGAAAACCCTATGAATAGCAGAGAAGCACTGTCAAATAGAGTGCTGGAAAATGAGCCCCCCAGGTGGAAGGCCTTCAAGAAATGACTGGGGAAGAGTTGCCTCCTCAAAGTAGATTTGACCTTAATGATGGGAATGGAGTAAAGCCCTGTGATGGTAAAAACTATGCCACTGGTATTTCACATACCAGCAGGGCCATCCATGGTGGACAGGTTTCAGCTGAGCTTCCAGACTCAGACAGACTAGGGAGAAGGACTAGGCAGCCCACTCCTGAAACAATTAGCCACTGAAAACACTATGAATAGCAGGAAAGCACTGTCAAATATAACTCTAGAAAATGAGCCCTCCAGGATGGAAGGCATCCAGGAGATGGCTGGGGAAGAGTTGCTCTCTCAGAGGAGAGTGAACTTTACTGATGGGAATGGAGTAAAGCCCTGGGACCTCCTTTTGCTGATGTGGCATGACTCAAAATGAGAAGAAACATTGGACTGCAACATTGGGCTCACACATAAAAGGATCCCGTGCTGGTTAGCGTTTTGTTCTGTTGTTCATAGGGCTGCTACGAGTTGGACCTGACTTGAGGGCACCTAACAATTGTTCTCAAAAGTAATGCAAATTTGAGCAAGACCTCATTAAAACTCTGCTTCCCTCTGAGTAAATGAGAGTCTTGGGTGTTTACTCTGACATTGGTGGCCAGCAAAGGAAGGAACCATTGAGCGTGTCCCCCATGATGGCTCCATCATGTACCTGGAGACCAACAGCCTCAGGACATTCTGGAATGCCAACAAAACCCACTGCCCCCTAGGTTGTCCTTGAACTCCAGACTGCTTCCTGCCATATGACATGTCCACCAGGACTCTGGGAGGGTCTCGAGGTGTCCAACCAAGGGTTGGGCATAGACACTAATTTAGGAATCCTGTAGATCCCCATTCCTATTTAAATGTTGTTGTTACGTACCATCAAGTCGGTGTCCGACTCAGCAACCCTAGGTACCGCAGGCGAAACACTGTTGTCAGTGCTTCTCTGCTGTTCATAGGGTTTTTAATGACTGACTTTTTTTGGGAGTGGGTTGCTGGGCTCTTCTCCCAAGCCTATAGCACCTGGTGTTCCCAGGCAGTCTCCCATCCAAGGACTAACCAGGCCCAACCCTGCTTAGCTTCCGAGATCTGATGGGGTCGGATGCCACAGTGGTAGGGCTGCAGGCATTCCTATTTAAACACATCATTAAAATTAAGAAGAGAAAGAAATGTCTTCATTCCAGCCTACACCCCTGGAGTATTAGTTTTATGATCTGCTCAGCTGTTGCATTCAGTCTCCCAAAATATTTTGGCTCATGTACCAAAGTCTAAGCCAGGGCAACAGTGCCCTGTCCCATCAAGTTCAAGCCAAAGTTGCCGCCAGGAAATGGACTGTCAACCTCCCGGGCTTTTTCAGTCCACCTTATGGGCAATTTTCAAAGCTGGAGGCGGAGAAAAAGCCCTGAAAGTGTAGGAAGAATAAAATCCGATTTTAATTGAATTTGCCTCAGTGTACTAGTAAGGCTAGTTAAGCATGTAATTAATTGTTGTAACTATAGCAACAGGATTAGCTGGAACCGTGAGGGTAGGCACCAGGGGTTCAATGAGAGACTCTTAAAAAGACAAGTGTTGAGGATCGCAGAAAATAATTCATCTGCCTGCACTGGCTCTCCGGAGGGCCTCATACTCTTTTGCAACCCAAAATAAATCCATTTAATAATATTTTCTTAGATTCATGCAGCTTTTCTTATCCCAAATGGCCCTGGGGTGCTTTGTAAGCCATGAGCATAAATATAGCTCTGGAATAATGTATGGGCCAGGTTTGCCTAGTGCTTAAACAACTCCCTGGTGGTGTTTTCTGCACCTTTGCAAGCTCCATTACCTTCAGGATACATGCAATTAGTAATTTATTAAACAGAATCCCCACAGGCCCAGGGTCTGAAAACTCTGGCAGGGGAAGAAGAGGCTCCAGAGGTAGCACTTTTATTTATGCCTTATCTCCTTCCAAAAAGGATTTAAGCAGCCTCACAAAATACACAGAGTACACCAGGCTAAAATAAACACCCGAGGAAATCCAAGGCAAGGCCAAATCACAGGAAGAAAGAAACAACTAGATTTACAGAGGTGTTAGTACAAGAAATGCAGGTGACACAATCTCGCCGAGGAACGGAAGGTGGGGAAAACTGTAGCTGTTCTTCCTTCTGGCGAAGACAGGGAGGAAAACAGAATTAGCCGCAGGAAGAAGACACCTAGGAGTGAATCTCCACTTCTCATTTTACAAATATGCAATAATCATTCATAAATGAAAAAAATCAGAACACCCTCATCTATCACATTAAATATACATCTCTAATAATATTATATAAGGGCTATTTATCTGTCAATTAGGTACCATAGCATTAGTCAGCTCTGTATGACTATAGTAAAATAAGTGAGGCAATTAACATATAAAGTGAAAAGGTTCATTTGAGACTCCTGTCCACAATCAGGTGGCACCTTTGCTTTGGATCGCTGGTAAAGGTAACGCATCATGGCAGGAGTGTGGGCTAGAGAAAACTGCTCACTTCTCAAGCCAGGAAACAGAAATAGAGTAGGAGACCAGAGTCCCACGATTCCCTTTGAGGACTCGCCCCAAAGGACCTAAGGACTTCCACCAGGCCCCACCTCTTAAATGTCCTTAGTACCTTCCAATACCACCATTCTTAATTGTTGTACCTTCTGGGGGACAGTGTTGTTAGGTGCTGTAGAGTCGAGTCTGACTCATAGTGACCCTATGTACAACAGCAGGAGACACTCTCCAACTCTGTAACATGTCCAGCATTATGTCAGTGCTTCTCTGCTACTCATAGGGTTTTCAATGGCTGACTGCTTTTTGGGAGTGGGTTGCCAGGTCCTTCTCCCAAGCCTACAGCACCTGGTATCCCCGGCGGTCTCCCATCCAAGTACTAACCAGGCCCAACCGTGCTTAGCTTCCGAGATCTGACGGGATCAGATGCCAGAGTGGTACGGGTAGACTCCATGTGTATATAATTGCATAAATGCTTGTATGTGTCAGTGCCTCTGTGTGCATACATGCGTGTACGCATGTTCATGCATGTGCATGTGTAGATTTCATATTGCAATCTTTTATTTTCCTGTTCAGTAATGTGTCATCAGCATTCTTCCATTCTGAATATTAAATATTCTTCCGTAGTAAGATTTTGAATAGTGGCTTAACATTCCAATGTAAATGTGCATAAGGACACATTTAACCAATCTCCTCTTAGTGAATGGTCGGCTGCTTCCTTTTTCGTTTTGTTTTAATTTTGCTGCACCCAACAGCTCAGTGGTAAAGAATATGTACTGAGGGATAGTGTTCGTTTTCTTTTGTCCTTGCTGGTTCTCCCATCCAGTCAGATCTCTGCAAAGGACAAACTGTCCTGAATCATGTGTGGGTTAGAGTTTCGTATTCCAGTGATCTCTAAAAGACGGCCTGCGCCGTCACTTCTTTTCTGGGGTTGGAGGGAAAGAAAATTCAATCGGAGAAGTGAGATTGTCGAGATCCCTGGTGGAGGTGGCATCTCATCGTTCTAAGGAACTGAACAGACAGCAGGTCTGTGCGAATTCAAAGAATCTTGGCACACAGGAGGTTAAGATCCCAGGTAGAATGTGGTGGTGGTGGTGCATGTGGGAAATCCTAGAGGCAGATCCTGAAATAAGAACGGAAGTGAAGACTTTGGGGGGAAGAGGTAAAGGAACTGGATGGCAGGCTCCCAGGAAGTCTATCCACCCACCAGCCAGGACACAGAAAGACCTCAAGAGGCTCCCGCGACGATGCCAAGCGAGATGAGATGTCCCTGAAGCCCAAAGGGGTGACTCACCCTGGGTGGGTGTCAGGAGAGGAGCCGGCTGTGAAGGCAGAGGGGAGGCTTTGCTGTGCCCCTGATGTTGGCCAGGAGCGTTCCCTTGATTTCTGATCTCCATGGACACTCCCCCAGGTGCTCAGGGGGAGTCGATGTTGGATAGGCTCTTTACCCCGGTGGTACCATTAAGAAGCTGTAGCCAATGCTGACCCCAGGCCTGTCCTCCTGGGAAGAGAGGGTCAGTTTCCACCCCTGCCTCCCCGCTTTATTACACCCTGCGGGAATATACCCATCTCCCTGGAAAGAAAACCATGGCAGGGGGTGAGAGCAGAGTCAGATGTTTCCGGAGACTTTGTGCCCTGCAGCAGCCTATGCAGCCATGTGTGGGCAAGTGTTTAGCAAGCGACTCATTGGCAGCGCTTGCCCATTTTCCTGGTGTGCTTTCAACACGGCAGTCAGCTTTCCGGATCTCTGAGAACTGCAAAAATGATCTTTTCTCACTCAGTCCTTAAAGCACTAGTATAAATTAGCTTGTAGATTCACAGAAACATCCCCAAGAATTAGAGGGTAATCCAGGAACAGGGGACCTCAATTCCATGACTATTTCCTGTGTGGAGTGCACTGCTGTATTGGATAACTTTTTTGGGGGGATGTAAACACCATCTGTTGTTGGTAGGTGCCGTTGAGTCAGGTCCAACTCAGAGCAACCCTAGGTACAACAGAACTAAACACTCCCCGACGCTGCCATGCCTGGCCCTGTGTCACTGCTTCTCTGCTATTCATAGGGTTTTCAGTGGTGGATTGTTTTAGTAGTGGGCTGCCATATCCTTCTCCCATTGTTGTGGTGCTGGGGATCAAACTGAGGGCCTCAGAGCATGCAGAGCAGTGCTCTACCATCTGAGCTAAATCCCAGCCCTATCAAGGCAACATCTATTCACCCAGATAGAGGGCACAGATGGACCAGAAAAAAGACTCCGTCAAGTCTAGGTTGGCAAACCACAGAGTCTATTGGGGTTACCTGCAGTGGTATGGGCGGCTACACTGCTGGGAAGTCTCACTGAGGATCCTGCCTACGGAGTCCCACCGCGGAGCTCTGCCCGAGTCGGTGTCCACCTCCTGAATAGTGGTGGTGAGAATCTTGGGGAGGAGGGTCACGTGGCCTCTTCCTTCCTCCACGAGGGACTCGATAGCCCCTCCACTATTACAGGCCCCGCCCTCAGCTGTGTACTTAAGTAGATCTTGCTGCAATGACCACCAGCCAAGGTCTTCTGGAGGTCACCACAGCTTCCGTGCTTCAAGGCAGCGATGGTGGCATCCAGCCTGGTACACGGTGGCTCATTGCACAAGCTTCCAGTTGTGCCATTTTGTGCAATTAAGTTAATGACACCCTTGGATGTGCACGTGACTCATCTTCGTGGTTGTTTGGTACAGAATGCGTCTTTCGTGTTGAGCCTGGGACACAGTGCTCTGTAGGGGGAAGTCACTGTTGATTCATGCTGTCTTCTCTACTCGGCACCGCTTATGGGTGGGTCTCCACATCGATAATACTGGAGGTCTGCATAGGATATTGGGGACCAGGTCTGCTGAGCGGTGGAAGGAAGGAAAGAATGCAGGCCCTGGTGCCGTTAATCCAGCACCCATTCACCCCGATTTTCTTAGACTTGAAGAAAAGCAATTGGTTTCTTATTAGAAGCTAACTGTAGCAAAGTGAAAAAGTGGATTGCATGACAGAAGACCCATGGTGGAGTGTTGCCCACCTTGGGATAATGCAGGGCAGTGCTTGTTTTCTCTGTCCTTGGCTCTCCTAGGGAGCCCATGAGTCACTTTAGCTTCCTTCATGTGCCAGATTGCCTTAGCCCTCTCCCTGCCCTCTCTTTCCTTGCAAACATGTCACATTAATATGTCCGATAACCTTTATCAGGAAATTCGCCGATGCAGTTGGGATATAGGGTGCAATTAGATACTGCACATTTAGAACCTGGAATGATCCTGCCCTGTTTCCTGGAACTGGCAAATGAATGACTGGGTCAGGAAAGAATCTCAGTTTGCATGTTGTTAAACTATGCAGTGGGAATTTCCCCTGTAGTAGGAAACAATGGAGCCTTCGCTCTTAAATACTGTCATTACCCTCATTGTTCTCTATAAATACTAGGCCAGAGCCTGTGAACCCGGCGGGGTGGTGATGTAACAACTGTGGAACCAGTTCCTCCAACTCGGAGTCTGGGAGTCAGAGTTGAGTTAAACAACTCATCCATTAAACTCTAAGTCTGTTTATTTTCCCCTTGTGTCTATTCTGAGGTCCAGATACTGCCGGTATATGTACTTGCTTTTTTGAGAACGGTAAGCAGTTCTATTTATTTCAAAAAAGAGTAGGATGACATCTCCCATCTCCATGCCGATTTGTGTGTCAAAATTTACCTTCTAATACAAAAAAATACATTTGGGGAACCAACTCATTCAGTCCTAATGAGATCTGAGATAACTCAACTTCCTTTGTTGTTGTTGTTAGGTGCTGTGGAGTTGGTATCCGACTCATAGTGACCCTACATACAATAGGCCAAACACTGCTGTCAATGCTCCTCTGCTATTCATAGGGTTTTTAATGGCTGATTGATTTTTGGGGAGTGGGTTGCTGGGTCCTTCTCCCAAGCCTACAGCACCTGGTGTTCCCAGGTGGTCTCCCATCCAAGGACTAACCAGGTCCAACCCTGCTTAGCTTCCAAGATCTGAGGTTGGCTGCCAGGGTGGTACAGGTGGAGACTCCATAACTCTTTGTTGTTGTTGTTGTTAGGTGGCATTGAGGGAGGGGAAATGAGTAGTGAGCTGTCAAGAGAGACATTAACTTTATCTTTATTGTCTGAATTTTTTTATAGTGACAATATATTTATGTGTTATCATATAATTAAAAATAAACACAAATATACTGTAGCCCGTGCTGGTTGGCTCCCACAACTTAATTTCCATCTGCCAGTGAAATTAATCTGAAACCTTTCATTTGAGTTAATGGCCAACTTAATGCGTTGCCCTGTTGGAAGAAAATCAAATTGCCGGGCCCTCCACAGCCCTGTGTGTTTCGGGTTGCTCCGAGGGTCACAGCATGCGCCTCTTGATATTTGCTCTCTTCAACATGTGCTCAGATTGCTATGTACATTTGCCCTGGTCCTCTGCCTTCCTGGCGCTGGGCCACCCGCAAGGGCTGAGTGGCAAGGCTGGCAACTTCCTCTCTTGCAAACAGGAGAGAACACAGTGCTACCTGGGCCCTTTCCAGCTGGAACCAAAGTCCAGTAGGTAGGATGTTTATCTGAAGCGGGCTGCTGTTTGGCTTCCCAAAATAAGCTGCACAACCGCATTTCAGTTTTGCAAGCAGCGTCCTGGGGCTGTGCTGGCAAAGGGGGCTGAGGAGGAATGAAAAGGGTGATTAGTGCTAAGTGTGCAGTGTGAGTGGCTGGAAGCAACCAAGGCAGGGCTTGGCCGAGAAGAGATGGACAACTCCTTTCCCAAAGCCTTTTCTCCCAGCCGGCTCGAGCCCTGCAGTACCCTACCTTAATAACGTCTGGTTAGAGTTTCCTGAACACTTCAAAGCACTTCCACATCTATCTGGAAGCACTTTTACGTCTGTTGAGGTGTGCATAATTATTGGTCCCAGGGCAGGGATTCGAAAGAGCCATTTTTCTTCCAGAGTCTTGTTCATAAATGCAGACATGCAAGCTGATATTACACCCTGAAAAGTGTTCTGAGAGAAACAAACCCAGGGGCCGTGGAAGATCAGAGGCAGGGGATCTAGCACCGGTAGGGAGAGCTGGGGTGTTTTGGTGAGAGGGAATGGCATATGCAAAGGCCCTCGGGCACAGAGTTACAGGTATCATCCTATCGTCTTTCGAGGAATGTTATTAACGGAAGGCAGAACATGGCATTGTTGATGTTGGGTGCTGTCAGGTTGGGTCTGACTCCTAGCAACCCTATGTACAACAGAGTGAAACACGACTTAATGCTGTGCCACACACATGATCTTTTTATGTTCGAGCCCATTGTTGCAGCACTGTGTCTCTTCTCATTTTTGAGTAGTGCCACATCAGCAAAAGGAGTTCCCAGGGGCTTTGCTCCATTCCCCTCATTAACATCAACTACTTTGAGGAGGCAACTCTTCCCCAGTCGTCTCTTGAATGCCTTCCGGCATGAGGGGCTCACTTTCCGGCACGGTATCTGACAGTGCTTCTTTGCTATTCATAGGATTTTCAATGGCTGATTGTTTTGGGAGTGGGCTGCCGGGTCCTTCTCCCTGGTCTGTCTTAGTCTGGAAGCTCAGCTGAAACCTGTCCACCATGGATGGCCCTGCTGGTATCTGTAACACCGGTGGCACAGCTTTCAGCATCACAGCGACACGCAAGGCCTCACAGCATGAGAGGCTGGTAGACGTGTGGGGAGGACACGTCACTGTGAAGGTTAGAGCCACATGGAGCGTCTTGTGTTCTTGACCGTGGAGCCTGGACCTGACGTGAGGTCAAGAAGAACATCTGATCCATTCCAAGCTGGCAGGGACTTGAATCTATCTGTTCTATTGGGAGAAGAACCCATGGGAGGAGGCCAACCTGGACACTGGGGGGCGGAGTGGAAAGCTGCAGTAATCTGCAGGAACGGGGGCTGATCTGAGTCATAGGTACCAGAAGAAGGGCGAGGTGAGAGGGGCTGAAAGAAGTGGAAGAAGGGGTCTCTGTGGTGGCTTATTGGGTGCTAGAGAGGTGCAGTATGGCGTCTAGGTTGCTGGCTTTGGTGGCATCACTCACAAGGTGGTGAAACAAGAAGGGGGATAAGTCCGGCTTGGTCAGCCCTTGGGTGGGAGATGCCTGGTACTATCCAGTGCTGTAGGCTTGGGAGAAGGACCTGGCAGCCCACGCCTGAAACAATCAGCCATTGAAAACCTTACGAATAGCAGAGAAGCACTGACAAAGTGGTGGGCGTGGCACCGTGTTGGGGACTGTTTTGTTCTGTTGTATATCTGGTCACTGTGTGTTGGATTTGACTGGACAGCACCCAACACCACCACCAACGACTATGATAGTAGGACAAAGTCTACCTTTGGCGAAAAAAGTCTGAGCCATGTGGGGTCAAAGTGTTCATCCAAGACCTCTACCTGGGTAGTGCCAAAAGTGGGATGAGGACTGAGTTTCCTATGCTCCAGGCAGAGCTCCTTTAACCACGGTGACGGTCACCATGTGCGTGGCCTCTACATGCACTTGTAGCATGGGCAGTAGGCGATCAATCTCCCAGGTACCCTTGAGGCAGAATTCCTTCACTGACCCTGCTCAGTTCTGCACCCGCCGCCACCTGCTGCTCTTCAGTCGTGGAAGTCCTGACTCCTGAGCTTCTGCCCAGGGCACCAATTCAGACAACACAGACACCACCACTGTACAGGGAGGTGCGGTGGAGGGGAGCGAATCGGGGCTGGGGGATGAGCGCTGGGGAGACAGCTCCACCTTATATGGGGCCACTTGGATCAGGAGTTCCTAACTGGTGAGGAGGTGAGGAATGCAGGTGCCTGGGGAGAGGACTCCAGGATCAGGAGCCAAGGAGGTGTCTGATACCTGCAGAGGACGCGGCGAAGGCCAGCATGGTGGAGGCAGAGGAACCAGGGGCGAAGGGCAGGGAGTCAGATCTGAGAAGCGGGGCTAACGTTGGGTCCTGGAGAACCTTCTGGGCTAATCCGAGGACTTTGGCTCCTTCTCTACTGAGCCTCGGGGGGACCGTGGCGGGGGTGGCACAGCCATGACGTGATGTGACGTGGGGTGATGTGAGTGGCCTTTTTAAAGGACCACCCTCTGGATGTGGGGAAAGGGCAGGGCCTGGGGACCAGCTGGGGGGCCCCAGGGTTTGGGGAAAGAGTCCGGAGCCCAGGCCCAGCATGGCAAGATGGGGGGCTCTGGACAGGCTCTGCGCGGGGGCATCATAGGAGTGTTGATGGACTGAACACAGAATTAGGCTCCGAAAGACCAGCTGGGGCTTGTGTTCCGGCTTCTTCCTGAATGACTGCCGAGATGCAGTTGGTGTTCACCTGGCCGTGAGAGAAGGAAAGGGGCTGATCTGGCAGCTGGGGGGAGATGCTTGTTTTGGGAGGCGTTCATGCAAAATGTCCAGCGGAGCGGAGATGGTCAGAAAGCAATCGTACACGGGGCTGGTGTAGCATGCTGGGGTCTGCGGTGGACAGAGACCTCTGAGAGCCGTGGGATTGCATGAGATCAGCAAGAGACGGAGTGGGGACAGAAGAGGGAAGAGGTCTCAGGCCTCTGCCCTGCAGCTGAGCTGTAGTTAACACAGAGGCAGAAGCCGGGAAGGAGAACGTGCGGGGACTGCAGGTGGCAGGAACAGGGCCAAAGAGATGGCGCCTGGATCAGAAAAAAGAGCATTTCTGCAAGAGAGAAAAGACTTTTGCCTCCCACAGACAGATCAAGGGACCAAGGCCTGACTGTCAGAGGCCATTAGCCCATGGCGGTCATTGTTGACCTTGACAAGCTTCCTCATTCTAATGGGGTGATGGGGGCACAGAATAAAGAGAGGGGAACTCAAGAGAGCAGACGGCTCTTTCAAAGGGTCTTGTTATAAAGGCAAGGGGATAATCAGAGGGGAACCTAGGAGGACAGGGTTAATTTTAATCTTTAAATTTTATTTGTTTGTTTGTTTATTGTAGTACTTAGGGGTTGAACCCAGGTCCTCACACATGCTTTGCAAGTTCTCTACCACTGACCTGCACCCCCAGCCAATATTTTATTTTTTATTTTGAGACGGTGTCTCTCTAAGTTACGTAGGCTGCCTCTGGCCTCAAATTTGGGATCCTCCTGCCTCAGCCTCCCAAGTCACTGGGATGGCAAGTGTGCGTCTCTGTGCCCTGCCAGTTTAAAATTATTTTTAATGGGCAGTATTCCCTCATGTTTTTGTGCTGACAGGGTCCATTCTGGAGAGAAGGCCACATTGACATTGCAGGCATGGTTCTATCGATCATGCACACACAGGGCTAATTAGCAGGGGCTGTCAACTGCGGAAGAGGAGGTGGTGTACCCCAAAATGAAAATGCTGATAGATTCAACCTCATACAATAGAGAACTTCACAGTCTTT
The DNA here is from genome assembly GCA_007922755.1 of Pedetes capensis. NCBI lineage: Eukaryota > Metazoa > Chordata > Mammalia > Rodentia > Pedetidae > Pedetes > Pedetes capensis. The sequence continues at coordinate 10,091 of VMDO01019296.1, read as the reverse complement.
TATAAATTTTAAAACATTGATAAACACAGAGCAAAAGTTATAATTCATAAGAGTAATAATAGCTGATTTTCAAAATATATGTAGTGTTTACAGATCAATAAAATAGAGAGAAACAATACAAAAGGGAAAGTGAGGAGAATGTACAGATGGGCATTATAAATTATCATGACTTGTATGGAAGATGTCTGACTATCTTTCGAAATTTAAACTGTATATACCTTTGTCCTAGAAATTCCATTATAGCTATTTTTTCTAAAAATAAATTTCTGTAAATATGAAGTGTTTATTTAGGGATACTTGTGGCAAGATGGTTTGCAGTAGCAAGGTACTGGAGGAAACCAACCATGATCTCTTAGTAGAAAACTGGCGGGACAATAGAATACTATGTAGCCATTAAAAAGAACAAAGTAGCTTTTATGTACTTTGTTGTTGTTAGGTGCCGTGGAGACGGTATCCGACTCCTAGCGACCCTCTGAGGAAACACTATCGTCAGTGCTTCTCTGCTGTCCATAGGGTTTTCAATGGCAGATTGATTTTTGGGAGAGGGGTTGCCAGGTCCTTCTCCCAAGCCTACAGCTTCTGGTGTTCCCAGGAGGTCTCCCATCCAGGTACTAACCAGGCCTGACCCTGCTTAGCTTCCGAGATCTGACCAGATTGGATGCCGCAGGGCTACCGCTGCAGGCTTTATGTACTTAGCTCTCCAATAAACATTGTTACAAGACAGATCGCCATGATACATTGTAACATGAAAACAGATACAAAACAGTTACAACGTTGTACCCTTTGTTACAGAAGCAACAGTAAGGGTAAAAATAAACATGTAGCCTCCCTGGAAAGGTTCAAAGTGTGCTACCTGAAGGTGGGAACCGCAAGAGTCTCTGAAGTGTGAAGGCGCTGAGAGGAACATGGAGCACAAAGCAGCAGAGCTGAGCCCTCACAAACTCCCCGAGAGCCTCTGACTACCCTCGTCTATGGAGTCAGAGGCCTGGGGTGGCCCAGAGCTTATGGAGGTATCCAGCATAAGGGTTAAGGGACAGGTGGTCTGGTCCCTCGTTTTCACAGAGGCCAGTATAGTTGGTATCTGCCATAACAAAAAGCAGGATAGGGATCTCTGGACTTGGAGTGCTTCCTGGGACAGAGTGGAAGTTTCTAAACGGGGCAAAGGTCATTCCTGAGTGAGCTGCAGCACGCTGCCTACGTGCGGGCTGAAATTGCTGGTGTGGGGACCCAGTCAAAGGTGCACTATCGGTGCTGTTGCTAACCTTGAGCCAAGCCCTGGCCATCGCAGGGGTCAGTGGAGTCACATTTTAAATAGATAAGTTAGATAGTGGATAGAGATAAAACTTACTCATTGCAGATTGGTTATGACTACTTAAAGCTTTTACTTTTAAATTTAACCCACTGAGGAATTCTCTATTATTAGAAAACCCTAGTAGCATTTCAGTTGGAAGGGTTGAGTCTTTTTCAAAAGTATCCGTACATGGTGCTGGAAAAAATTAGAGAGCGAAGTTAGATATCTATTCAAGCAATGTATTTCTCTCTCCCTCCACCTCACCCTCCTTGCTCCTCAGAGAAAGACATTGATAAAGTTCTAAATATAAAACAAAAATTATAAAATGATTAGAAGAAAATGTGGGAGAATAGTTTTATAACCATCGTTTCTCTCAGAAGTTATGAGGGATAAAACCTGGCAGGTTGGCTGCAAAAAGGCTGAAAACTTCTGTGCTCTCGAGAATCCAATGAACAACTGTAAAAGTGGGGGGCAGACAGAAGGCAATGGATGGGTTGCAACTGATCAATTTCCAGAATAAACACAGAGTGCTTATAAATCAATAGAATGATAAACAACCCAGCAGAAAGATGGGCAAAGCATGTGGAAAAGAGATTCTCAGGCTAAAGGTGAATATTAAAGAGTGGTAATTTTGCTGGGGGGCTGGGGTTTAGCTCAGTTGGTAGAGCGCTCCTCTGCCCTCTCTCAGGCCCTGGGTTTGTTCCATCCTCAGCATCATGAAAGTGGGAGAAGCACCCTGCAGCTCACTCCTGAAACAATCTCCAAACAATCAGCCATCAAAACCTGACTCATAGCAACCCTATGAGGATCACTATGAGTCAGACCCGGAGTCTCAGAGACTGCAGAGTGGCGCTCTACCAACTGAGCTCAATCCCAGCCCCCTAGAGGAACATTGTTGTTGTTAGGTGCCCTTGAGTCAGGTCCAACTCATAGTGACCCTCACAGGGTTTTCAATGGCCGATTGCTTCAGGATGGCTTTGGGACTAGATTGCCACACAGAGGAACGTACTTATATGTGGGACACAGCGTGTTGATCAATGATCTTGCTTCTCTCTGGACTCCTCCATTTTCATCCCTTCCCTTTGCCCACTGTACTCTGCCAAACTCATTCCCGTCTCAAAACTTTGCGCCTGGTTTGTATGATAATTAACGAATGAATTAAGTTTTTATGGGGCCAGGCATAGAGCCCAGGGCCTCGTGCAGGCTGGCCAGGCATTCTGTCACCTTGGCTTTTGGAGACAGGATCTCCATATGTACTCAGGCTGGCCTTGAACTCTATCTTCCTGCCTCTGCCTCCCAGGAGCTGGAGGTAGAGGTGTGTGAGCCTAAGCCACTTGCTCTTCTTGAGTGGAAAACTCTCCGGGGTGGCCCCCTTGTGGCTGGCTTATCCCCATCCCACGTCAGCTTGTTGCAGGCTGGCCTTTTACAGTGGCCTCCCCTGTACTCCTCTGAGGGAGACGACCCCACCAGCCTCTCTCCTCCTCAGCTCCTGTGTATTTTCTTCCTATCAGCCATCACTGCTTGCGATGACCTCATTTACTTATCTGTTCATTTATTTATTATCAGTCACTTCCAGAAGAGGCTGGTTGCTCTGACACATATAAGACACTTAGTAAGTTCTTTTGAACCAGGAATTGGACTTCAGAGGCCACAGAGATAAGTCTGTTCTCAAGCGTCCAGCCTCCAGCCAGAAAGAGCTGGTTGGGGCGGTGGGATGAAGGTGGTTAAACTAAAACACTATTGTCAGGAAGCTTGAAAGCAAGGCCGTCCTCAGGTAACCAAGGAATCTCCGTCCATTTCCTCCACCCTTGTCTCCCATCCCAGCTGGGATCTGAATCTGAGAGGCTTCGCTGGCCACCTTGGCCCCAGGGTCAGTGTCTCTATGAGCATAAGAACAAAATCACTGTGATGTCAATGGAACCCCCACCCCTTCATGCTGGGATCCAAATCTCCCGTAAACACTGGGCATTGCCTGCCATTGGACTTGGTCTCTATGATGGACTTGTTAAAGACTTAACCCCTTCCCTGCCTGGCAGAAGGTTGGCTCAGGTTTCCTGACTCCACGCCGGTTTCTTCTGTTGTGAAAGGCAAACTGATCACGTGTCATGACACCATGAAGTGCTGATGTCACAGCATGACTCAGTGACAATGTTTGTGTACTATCCTTGAGAGGAAAAACCAACGGGGGAAGTTGGCGAGCAAGCTGGCCTGTCTCCAACACCCATACCTGTGTGAATTCCTGGAAGAAGACCCGGTTCTGAGAAATGAGCTGGGAGGCCCCACCAATCATGCCACAGAGATCCCCAAAGGCCGTAAAACAGACTTGGCAGTGTGGCACTGGGGCACAAAGTCCAGCTGCAGTGGGTCAAGTTGCTTGTTGTCCTCTGCCATCGTGGTCCCTGGCAACCTGTTAAAGTCTATGAAGAGATAGAGTATAGCACATGTCTTCACCCTACAGCTTTCTATTGAGCAACAATAACCACAGCCTGGGATCACCCACTGTTAGAGCCACCAACCATCAGCCTCTTAGCTAATGGCCTTCCTGTGGATGCCACCAGATCAGAATGCTCTGGTGGCCTGACTTGAGTATCTGCTCCTGTCCCGTGGCTGGGTCTCCAAGGTGCATTGATTAGATATTGCTGAACTGGATCACGTGTGGGACAGCGAGAAGGAACAGGCTCATTGGGTCCCCTCAACTCCCTGCAGGCTGTGGAAATGTGGCAAAAAAGCCAGACATAGCCCTTGTCTCCCTAGAGACACTATCTTCACATGAAGACAGAGGATCTGCAGGCCCTGAGGTCTGTGACCACTCCTCTCTGCAGGACAGTTATAATTCAGGTCACGCAACATGGCAGAAGGGATGATGACATCTACTGGTTCTAATGCTCACTTTTGTGGATTTTTTTCCGTGGTACTTGGGGGTTGAACCCAGGACCTCATGCATGCTTTTTGCAAGTGCTCTACTGCTGAGCTGTACCCCTAGCCCACGTTTTTACTTTTTGTCTTAAGGGAGTCTTGCTAAATTGCACAGGCTACCTCTGGCCCCCAACTTGCGACCCTCCTGCCTCTACCTCGTGAGTGGGGCTGGGATTTAGCTCAGTGGGTAGAGCACCGCTCTTCAGTCTCTGAGGTCCCCAGTTCGTCTCCCAGCACCACAAACATGGGAGAAGGATGTGGCAATCCACTCCTGAGGCAATCCCAAAACAGTCAGCCATGGAAAACCCTATGAGGGTCACTATGAGTCAGACATGACTCAACAGCACCCAACAACAACCTTGTGAGTTGTTAGAATTACAGGCGTGAGCCACCACGCCCAGCTAACACAGTTGTATGACTGAAGGATGGGCACGGGGGATCCCCCAACACATGCGCAGAACATTGCCGGGTTATGAAGCTCTTTAATCTGAAATATTGAACTGAAATCAAGCTAAAAAAGATCTCTCAATGGAAAGTTAAGACACGTGAGCAATCTCCAGCCTCAAATACTCTGACAAAGCCTCTTGCTTAAGATTTCTTATACTCTGTCACAAATCCATGCTGAAACCTTTAGAGTTTTCCTCCTAAATTTATGGGGCTGGGCTCAGTTAGTAGAGTGCTGCTCTGTACTCTCTGAGGTCCAGAGTTCCATCCCAAGCCCACAAAAGCAGGAGAAGGGCCTGGCAACCTACTCCAGAAACAATCAGCCATTGAAAATTCTGTGACTAGCATAGAAACACTGACGTAGTGCCAGGCATCTCATAGTGTTGGGGAGCATTTTGTTCTGTTGTACATAGGGGCACTATGAGTTGGACCCGACTTGATGACACCTAACAACAACAACAACAACAACAACAACTAGATTTATAGGAGTTTATATAGTTTATAGGAGTTTATATAGTTTATAGGACCTCACCTATCTCAATGAAAGGTCTTCATAAGCCCTGGAGGACGGAACTAAAACTCCGTCTCTCTCCCTCTCTGGGTTTCTCCTGCCACAGGAAGAGATTTCTTGAGGCAAGCTGAGGCGTTGTCTTCAGCTGCCTCTCCCTCAGGCCTAGCCACTGCCCTCCTGACTAGGGGAGCTGGTCCTGCCTGGTGACTCAGCTAATTGCTGATTGTCAGTACCACAGTATTAGGAACATTCTAATGGCCCTTCTTAGGTGTCTGCTCATGTCTCAAGGGACATGTCTCAGAGATGCAATGCAAGGTGGGTTTTTTTTTTTTTTTTGTGGTACTAGGGTTTGAACCCAGGGCCTCGAGCCTGCATGCTTTGCAAGTGCTGGACCACTGAGCTGCGCCCCTAGCCCATTTCTTTTTTGACTTTTTGAGACAGGGTCTCGCTAAATTATGCAGACTGCCTCTGGTCTTGAACTTGCGATCCTCCTACCTCCACCTCCTGAGTTGCTGGGATTATAGGCATGTGTCACAGCACCAGGCCAATGCAACGTGTCTTGAGAGATTAGATATCGTTGAACTGGGCTGGTTGCAGATGGGAAAAAGAAGGATGTTGTTTGCCAGCCCTGATGCCAAATGATTTGTGGGGAAGGAATCTCCAAAAAGGAACTATAGAGATGGAGCAAACAAAACCCTTAAGATGGAGAAAGGGCTCTGGGAGGTGCACCGGGAATATAACCATGGACATCATTTATTCACTCACCAAACACTTTCTGAGCTTTAGGCTGGATTCAGGGATGCAAAGATACACAGAAGAAACTGCCTACTGTCTTGGAAGATATCAATTATCAGAACCCTCTTACTAGTATTTCTGGCAAACCCTCAAAGTTATGTTGCACAGTGCAACTCGGTCATTGGGATAGAATAGCAAAACTGAGTTTATTTTATTTTACTATATTTGCAGTCCTGGGGGGCTGAACCCCACAAGCTTTGCCAGTGCTCTCCTACTGAGCTGCACCCCTAGCCTGTTTTTTACCTTTTATTTGAAACAGAGTCCGGCTGAGTTCTGCAGGCTGCCTGCTTCTAGCCGTGAACCACTGGTCGTCCTGCCTCCGCCTCCCAAATTGCTAGGATTACAGGCGTGTACCACTGCACTCAGCCAAACTTGAATTTAAGTCACCTCTTTCCCATGTGGGGCTGGGATTTAGCTCAGTTGGTAGAGCGCTGCGCTGCAGTCTCCAAGGTCCCGAGTTCAATTCCTAGCACCGCAAAAAATGGGAGAAGGGCCTGGCAATCCACTCCCAAGGCAATCCCAAAACAGCCACTGAAAACCCTATGAGGGTCGCTAGGAGTCGGATACCGACTCAATGGCACCTAACAACAACTTTCCCATTTGCGTCACGTAGCCACCCCGAGCCTCAGATTGCTCTTGTAAACTGGGAATAGTATTTCTCCTGCACTGTATCATTGTTAGAACTGAGAGCCCTCAGGTAAAAGTAATTGTCACATGATTTCCTGTAAAGGCTAATGAAAACATTGAATGCACTTTGGGGCCCTGTAACAGATTTCCCACCCCTTTCCAGATCCCATGGTTTTACTCTGCATCCTCACAACCACATACGCATCTTCTTTTTAAAGCTGACTAAACAAAATCACCCCCTGTTTGTTCTTAAAACAAGACATGCTGCATTTTTCTTGGTTTCTTAAGGTTCTAAGGCTTAGGAATTGCTAAGTCATTTATGGCTCTTGGCTACTACAAAGCAAAACATTTAGCAGCTCCTGTCACCTAAAAGCCTGCAGCTGTAGCCCTGTGGCGTTCAATCCCATCAGATCTCAGAAGCTAAGCAGGGTCAGCCTGGTTAGGACTTGGATGGGAGACCGCCTGGGAACTCCAGGGGCTGTAGGCTTGGGAGAAGGACCCAGAAACTCGCTCCCAAAAGACAATCAGCCATTAAAAACCCTATGAATAGCAGAGAAGCACTGACAATAGTGTTTTGGGGTTGTACGCAGGGTCGCTATGAGTTGGATCCTGACTCAATGGCACCTAACAACATCTCTTAAAAGGCCGCTTTGGGGCTGAGACCAAGGAAACTTTCGATGTCTTCTTCAGCACAAGGAACAGGCCAGGGTGCCTTGGGAATGCTGCACGGTGTGCAGCTACCTCCCGGCCAGTTTCCTCATGCTGACCACGCAGGCCCCCTTCCTCTTGGCCTGCACGCCTTCCACACCTCCTATTGTTTCCTGCTTCCAGGCATTCCTCCCCACTATGCATGAACCCACGTCCAGAGAACGCCTCTTCCTACTGTCCACGATGTCAGGCTCTCTTGGAATTTCTAGACGTGCCGAGGCTTGCTCCTTGACAGGCCTGCATCCGGAGACTCACGTGGCGTCCAGGAATCTCTGTGTTTAGCACATATCCTGGGGGAGGCTTGCAATTAAGTGGGATGGAGAAGTAGCTAGAATCCCTGTTGGAGTGATGAAAGTGATAACTGTTATTTTCCTTTGTCACGTAGGTTTCCATTCCCTCATAACAGGCTCCAGATCCCAGCGATCGTTGGCTGGAGGGAAGATTTGACTGGTGGATAGTGGCCTTCATGTTGTGCTACAAATCACCATCCATACAAAATCGGGAAAGAACCCTGCCTACTGCCACATTCCAGGCGTTCCCTGGATCTTGTTGTAGTTTTTCGCTGCTGTGGAGTCAGATCCAACTCGCAGCAACCCTAGGTACAGCAGAACCAAACCCTCCCCAACATTGTGCCATGCACATGATCCTTTTATGTTTGAGCCCATTGTTGCAGACACTAAGCTTCCCAATTTTGAGTTGTGCCACATCAGCAAAAGGAGTTCCCAGGGGTTTTACTCCATTCCCGTCATTAATGCCGACTCTACTTTGAGGAGGAAACTCTGCCCCAGTCATTTCTTGAAAGCCAGCCTGTGGGGCTCATTTTATGGCACTGTATTTGACAGTGCTTCTCTGCTATTCATAGGGTTTTCCATGGCTAATTGTTTTGGGAGTGGGCTGCCAGGTCCTTCTTCCTAGTCTATCTTAGTCTGGAAGCTCAGTTGAAACCGGTTGCCCATAGGTGGCCCTGCTGATATCTTGAGATAGCAGTGGCATAGCTTTCAACATCACAGCAACACACAAGCCCTCATAGCACAACAAGCTGACAGACACACGGGTGAGAACTCCAGTGTTGTTGTTGTTGTTAGGTGCTGTTGAGTTGCGTAGGACCTATAGCGACCCTCATAGGGTTTTCATTGGCTGATTGTTTCGGGATTGTTTTCGGGATTGGGTTGCCACACCCTTCTCCCATTTTTGCAGTGCTTGGAATCAAACCTGGGTCCTGAGAAAGTGAGGAGCAGCACTCTACTAACTGAGCTAAACCCTAGCCCCAGAATGCCAGTATAAGTAGTGAAAACTGCCCAGCTAAGAGGAATGTGCTTAGCGACCCTGGGCAAATCCCTTCATTCCAAGCCCTCGGGTTCTTCCTGTACAAAATAGGTGAATAGCTTCCTAGTTAGGCTCCCTCTGGATGTCTCCGAGGCCCACTGCAGGAGGTGAAGGCTCATGTTGTCCTATGCACCAGGGGTATTTAGGGAGAGGCTCACATGTGTAAGAATGGAGAATAGTGACAGATTTTGCACCTTTATCCACAGTGCGGATAATGGACAGGTAAACAGTCCTAAGAAACAAAGGCACTTGGAAAGAAAACAATCATGGCATCATTTGTTTTCCCCTCTGCTGAAGTGCAGAGATTCCCCGGGCCACCTACGTGTGTGTCCTTATTTCTCTCTTCATCTACGTGATCAGTCAACAAACACTGACTCAGAAGGGGCAGCGTCCAGCGGCCGTCTCCCCTCTGCAGTCACGGATCTAGGCTCTGGGCTTGTTTGTGGCTACTCTTTCATCTCGTCCGGCCAAGAAGCTGCTCTTCTAGTTCCACGGCTCAGCTTCTCTCAAGGTCAGGCTGCTCAGCTTCTCAGTGAGCCGTGACCGCTCTGACAAACAGTCCTCTGGCCTTTTTCCTGCAGAGCTGCCTGCACAGCGCCTGGGGTCACCACGTGAAGTCCATGCTTCGGGCTTCGCCTCTAGCGCCTCACCTCCTGACCAGTGGTAGCTCCCCGTGCGCCCAGGTGGCCCTTGGGCTTTCCTGACCAGCCTGGTACCAAGACTCACGTCCTCTCACTCAGACTCCTGAGCGCTGACCAGGCCGAGTAGTGGAATATTAAAGGCAAATCTATGAAGTCAGTCAACCCAGGTTTTTCTGAAATTTCGGCATGAACTGTTCTGAGAATTCAGCCATTTCCTGAGCTCTGCCATATGAAAAGACGTTGCTGATAACCACTCTGCAGAACTGCCTTCAAGCTAGAATGAGATCAGTTATGTCCACTGTTTGTCCCGAGATGAACTGACGTTTGCTCATGAACCCTCCTCCAACAAAATGCCAAGAACCTCCTCCTTGAATGGGCAACTTCTGTTTAGACTTGGGTTCTTGCCAGGCGCAGTGGCGCACGCCTATAATCCCAGCGGCTTGGGAGGCGGAGGCAGGAGGATCGCAAGTTCGAGACCAGAGGCAGCCTGTGTAATTTAGAGAGACCCTGTCTCAAAAAGTAAAAAGTAAAAAAAAAAAAAAAAAAAAAAAAAATGGGCTGGGGGTGCAGCTCAGCACTTGTAGAGCATGCAGGTGCCAGGCCCTCGGTTCAACCCCCAGTACCGCAAAATTGGGTTCTCCTGCCAACTTGACCTGGAAATGTACAGATAGTAGGTGCCCTTTCAGCTGGGCTCTCCGCCCACCTACGGTACATTTAAATGTACTCAGTTAACTGAGTAACTGAGTACTTTAGGTAATCACACTCTTATATCATCAACTAGAAAGCACACATGTTACTTATTTTTGCTTTGGCCCAAAGCTTGGGGTAGTAG
>VMDO01019295.1:0-40004 GCA_007922755.1 Pedetes capensis | reverse complement strand
ACATTGAACAAAAGGAATGACACATACAAATACTGAAATTTTATTCTCATTACTAGCCATATCAAACAAGAAATAGTAGCAATCAGAAAGCAGTTGATTTTGGAAGAAACAGAATTGGCTAAAGAGGAACTATGGATATTTTCTGGTCTTAAGGAAATTTTCTATATGTAATTTTTGGTAATGATGTATGGGTGTACACAATTACCTAAACTCATCAGTAAATATTTCTGAACATTATGTATATGTGTATATATACACATATTACAGTTCCATTTAAAAAACTATCAACCATCTTGAAAAATTATGTTTATATCACAATTCTTGAAGTATATAATAACCTTCACCAATTTGCAGAACTTCTTCATCTTCTATAAGTGCACAGAATAAGGTTATTGTTTTGCCTTTACAATAGAATGTTTGGGGCAGTAAGTAAGACAAAGTTCTTCTTAAGAAAAGCAGGAAGCATATGCTTACACTTAAAGGTCTGAATATCAAAAACAATATATCATGCTTTTGCTCTGGTCATTTATTATTAGGTTCTGTTTTGTTTTATTTGTTGTTTTTGTGTTTGTTTTTTAAAAAGAAAACCTCAAAGTAAAAAGTATTTGAGATTCAGTGTGTGTTAGTTCCATTCTCTGTTCATTTTGCAAAGCCATATATCTATCATTTTTGCTGAATGTCTTTTATTTTATTCATTCTCTATTTTTCTGAGACACTTTAGGAATATAGCTGATGGCTTTGAATGAAAGATATGCAGACTGGCATCTACGTAATGTCCATTATTTATTAAATGCACTTTTGTTTAGGATATTGCATCAAGTTTTAGGATAAGAAGCTATTATGATTGGTTTTAATTATATAGCATAGGTAAAAATATACTAGCAGTGGTATTTTGTTGTGTCTCCCAATTATTTAAGCTAAGAAAATCTCTCCTGGCCCATTCACTAACTGTGGTTTTGCAGCTTTAATCAGCTTCAAAAATATTTTAATCACACTTTAAAACCTATCTGTCTCACCTCTAGATTAAATTCCTAAGAAGCAATTAAATATGGTAGCTTGTGCTCTTTGGTGTGTCTGTCTCACTTGTGTTCTCTGGGCATCTTTCCATTTGCATTTCCTTTTAATTCTTTATATCTGGAACACGTCTTTCTCTACCCATCTGTTGAGTTCTCTGTATCTTCCCATTCAGATCGATCCTACTAAAAAATTAAACTTCACTACCATCTGTTTCTCACAGGTAAGCAATAGAAAGCATATCACCATATACTACTAACTGCCAGTTAACTTATTCCTCTAACTCTATAAAGCCACATAGAAAAAAATCTAAAAAGAAAAGTACTGCTCATGTCATTCATTGAATATTATAAAACAAATATATCTCTTATAATTTAAAAAATCTGTACTCTTCTCCCATACATAAATTGGCTACCAATGTGTTTTTTCAGGTTATATAAGTTGTTTTTTACATTGTTAGGAAGGTATAATTATTTTCTAAGAAAGAATCTACATGATCACCACTGCCATGCTTTTAAAGTCATACAGCATATGAAACACTGCTTTGATATAGTGTCCTTATTTCCAAGAAAACATATAGAAACAAACAATTTATAAGTCTTAATTGCTAAAATTGCATCCATCCAGTATGGCTTATACTTTATGAAACTATGTACTCTGAGACTAAACCATTTTGGAGGCTGGTTATATGGCATACAACTAAATAAGTGCATAGGACATGTAATATCTTATTCCTTAAAGCAAAGTATAGAGGAGTCAAGAAACACTCAGAAGTATTACAGAATTAGAATTACTTCTATATAGCTTTAGAGCTTTGTTAGTTCTGATCTACTACTAGTTTTGGTACTAACTCTCGTCTGTTGTTTTTCTTCTTAGATTATTTTATGATACCTGGAATGATGACATTCCAGGCTGGCATGATGTAGGATAGTTCCTGGTTCCTCTGCGTTCTCCTCATTCTTCGATAATTACATTCATCATGCTTGCCATATGATGTTATAAGAATAATTTTAATTCATAAGCAATATGCAATGAGAATTATTTTATATATGCAATTCATTGTTCAGTATACAAGCCAAAGCATCACCACAGTAAAGACAAAAAATATAAGTGAAAGTATATAAGGAGAGTCTCAAATATGCTCTTCAAATAAAGTACTGACAAAATGAAAACTAGAATATTCAGAAAAAATTTCTATAATTTAATTGCCAATATTTCCTTTCAATGTGCAGTTTTCTAATGTCAAATTTGAAAACAAAATACATGCCTTTTAATGTGTTTTTATTTACCATGTCCATTACTGTTAAATAAAATGTGAGTCAAAGTTTGAAAAATCCTTTGCATGATTTACTATAAACAGTTTTCCCACTGTTGCAGACCTTGTAATGCATACTGTTTGCTCAGGCATCACCTAAGAAAGCTGAAAAGCCACCCCAAACCCACATTTCAGTATTGGGTGATCAAAAGAAGTTGGTTCTAAAACACTTAAACAAGGGAATAAAGAATTTAAAATATATTGATTCTCTTAAGTGCTTTTTTTTGATGATCAATGTCATAACAATGTTAGCCATTAAGATGTATATATTGAATATTCATTGTGTTGGACTATGACATAGGCTACAGGGAAAAAACTGACTCAAAACAGAAAATGTAGTTGAGAACATGTAAATACTGTGATGGAAGTTCTGTGAATTGAAGAATGAGTGTTTAATTTAGCTCTTCATGATCAGAAAAAGCAACACAGAAGGACTGGCAGATGGGCATAACAAACAAAAACATATTTTCAAGGTATGTAGACACCTGCGTGAAAAGGAAAATAAAAGTCTGGTGTTTCTTGTTTATGATGAAAGTGAAAATCTGCATTTAACTGAAAGTTTAATATTTTAAAATATTGTTTCATTTAAATTTATTTTTTATCTGAAAATGTCCTTACTATGCCTTTTTTGGTAAAAGTTATATTTCAATTTATAAATAAAATCAGAAAAAATGTACATATTAATGAGGTATCGTGTGACATTTTAGTACATTCATACAATGCTTAATGTTTAAATCAAGTTAAACGTATCTACCTCTTTGAACATTTATCATTTCTTTATGATGAAAATATTCAAAGTCCTTTTTAACTTTTTGAATTATATAGTATATCTTTGTTATCTTTAGTCACCCTACTGAGAAGTAGCACACCAGACCTTCTTGCTCCTAGTTAAATCTTTGTACTCGTATATTATTTTTTTCCCTAGATTCATTTCTTTTCTACTCTCGGCAGCCCATAGTTGCCACTATTTTATTCAAAAATTCTGTGAGATCAACATTTTTAGTTTTCATGTATGTGTGAATTCATGCAGTGCTTGTCTATCTGTGTCTGGCTTATTTCACTTCACAGGATAAATAATAATTTCCAGTTTCATCTATCCTTTTGTGGCTGACTAGTATCCTGTTGTATATTTTTACCTCGTTTCTTTGTTCATCACTTGACTTAGGTTATTTCTATTTTCTGACTATTGTAAACAGTATTGCAATCAACAGCTTAATTTCAAAAACTGTCTTATTAATATATACCACAGATTCTTAAAAATTATTCCAAATTCTCCATTAAAAGTTGGCTTTCTTTAAGCAAACTCTTCCCACATAAAACAATACCTGGCAGAATCAAACCACAGCACAAGACAGTGATCAAAATCCACAATCTTTTTCCATTATTGCCCAACTAGAAACCTCAAGCAGCCACCATCTTGATTTAGTTGTTCAGAGTATACATACCTTCATTTCTCTGGACCACTGTTAAATATGTAATTGTTTAATCCATATATGATTATGTAATCAAGGAACATTTACTGCACATGTGTGTATTCACTTATCAGGAGCTCAGCTGACCTGGAAAGAGAACTGAGATGCCAAATGTCACAGTGGTCAATTAAAGAACCACAAAGCAAAATGCAGGTTAACAATTAAACTTTTCTTTACCTGGATAGTAAAAGCAGAAAGCTAAAATAAGAGAAGAGACTAACTTCCAGCTATTCCTAATGGCCCCATAGATCAGTGCACTCGTCTAATGGACAAGTGAATCGGTACATATGTGGTGGTCCTTTCACTGTTGTGGGAGCCCGAGACAAAGGGATTTTCTAGTTTGGTTGACTCTGGGATCACAGGGAGAGTGAGGAGTGAGAGCTAGAGGCAGAGAAGCTCTATCAGAAACACCATCACTTTGGGTTTGAAGGTTAGGACTTTAACACATAAATTTTGGACTGGTACACCATTTTCAATCCCTTGCAGATTTCAACAATGTTAATTCTTATTGCACTATTTCACAGGGGAGAAAGTTGAGTATAAAGAGTCAGTGCTAGCAAATAGGTAAGGTGGGGTTCTGAGGTGGGCAATTCGATTCCAAAGATTGGTTTCCTACTGTGTTTTGTTGTTGTTAGATGCCGTCGAGTCGGTATCCGACTCATAGCTACCCTCATAGGGTTTTCAATGGCTGACTGTTTCAGGATTGCCTTGGGAGTGGATTGCCAGGTCCTTCTCCCATTTTTACGGTGCTGGGAATTTAACTCAGGACCTCAGAGACTGCAGCGCAGTGCTCTACCAACTGAGCTAAATCCCAGCCCTACTGTGTTTTAGTCGGATTGATATAGATCAAAAATAAAGGCAAGAATATAGGAGTTAGAAGAAAACATATGCAAATTCTCATAAGTGTGCAATGTTTGAGGTATACCAGGACAAGATGTATCAGTACTGTTGGAGAGAATAACGTAACAGGATTATTATTAATAAAGTTAGAGGGATAAACATGTTATAAAAGGATCAATTAAGAAATTTAAACACTATCAAAAACTATTTTTCAATCAAAATATTTAACTAATTGAATAATTCAAACACTTTTCTGATAAGCAATTTGAAGATTAGATTGCAAATTGACAGACTAAATAAAGAGAACAGTTAGCAACCTTTCAAAACAATCTAGTTAAGAAGTATTAAAATTTTGAAAGAAATCATTGTCAAAGAAAGGTGAGAACAGATTGACTCATTAACTAGAACTTCTTGGTGTTTATTTCTAATTAGATGTTGGCTTCAGCTCTTTGTTTTGTTGTTGTTGCAGCAAATAATCAGTTGAACAGGCTTTTTTTTATAGAGGAGCTATGTTGTGTTCTGAGGGATAGACCCACAGTTGTCAACACAAATTATCCTAATTTTATCATTGTTATTAAGTATTAGTATAGAAAAACAAGAACTTATCTCTGATTCTCTTCCTTGAAGCCATATTTTATATTGTTTTCAACAAAAGAGCTCCATAATCAATTGGTTCTTAATCTTAGTTCAAATATCACTGAGTAATCAATCAATAGAATCTGACTCTATGAAGTTTCCAAAATTAACATGCACTCGTGGTCCTACTCTACCTATCCCTAATGCTATTTTCAAGACTTTTATTATTATTATTCCTTTTGTACTTTGTCCTGTTGTCTCTTATATATTGTTTTCTTCTTACATAGTCAAATTAGCATTAACTTTAATAACAAGCTGTGGCTTGTTTCATTCACACATTAAGTCATTCATTTGACCACTAAGTATTTAATAAACTCATTATTTGGTACTATGCTAGGGACTGGGGATAAAAATATAGCCCTAGCCATAAGACAACTTATTTCTACAGGTAAGTGAAAAAATAATGATAATGTACTAATAAATCAAAAATTTGATGATTGTGATCATTGCTATGACAAAAAGAACTAAATGGTTAAGATAGAAAGCAGAGGAACATAGAAATTTTAAAGTGTGAAATTTTCCTTTATTTCAGAGAGATTGTTTAGAAATTTGGTATATTATATATGCTAATTCACAGAAGTTAGGCTATCCCAAACCCTGAGAATGTTAGCTCTATAATAAAAAATGCATTAATTTTAAATCTTTGTAGGCACACGAGTGTTCTGATTCTTTTATTGAATGCATTTTAAACATAATTCCATTACCTTCCAGCTGTTTCTTACAACATGGAAAATCAATGAAACAAATTCAAGTATTTTTATTTTCTAAAAGCTTCCTGAAAGTTTAAGATAAGATTAATAAACTGGACCTGAACTTTAAAACAGAAATTCACCTCTTGAAAAGCTTTAAGCCATTTTTGAATCCAGTTAGCTGGCAAAATGATTTAGACAGCTATAGGTTAGTCACATTCAAATGACCTTGAACATCATGGTACCTTTAATGAGAGATTTTTTCTTCTCAATCTAATTCACTGTCTTGAAATGAATGACTGAGTTTGAGTTAATATATGACCCTTCTCCTAATGAACATTCAGATCCCTCAAGGCCTGGAGCCAATTTGACAGTTGTCAGAGTGTTATATACTCTAAAATTCTATTAACTGACATCATAACTTCCCAAAACTTAAATGCCATTATTTGCAATTTTTCTGCCAAAGCATCATTTATTGGTAACCTAAATTGGGAAAATTGCTTCCCTAGGGAAAATTTTCTCAATGGATACTTGGCTATATTATATGAAAATAATCACTCAAGGTCATTTTTTATATTCCAATGTAGTTCTGCTTGTGCCAGCTTGTCTGATGAAAAGAGAAAATTTGAGTGGCATCTGTATAAAGTAGATTATATTTTTGATAGTCACCATGTGATTTTAAATGTCTAAACTTGAGAATTTATCATATTATAAAATATTTAACAAACACAAATGCAAAGATTAAAACAGTGGAAATTTAAGATAATTTCTCATGGAAACATTAGAAACCTAAAAAGAATTTATTTAAAAGATGTTAGCAATTTGTTCCTGAAACGAAACTATACGCAATTGTATATACGTCCCCTAATCCCCCACACAAGAGTTAAGGTAATCCCACATCAATATTTCCATTTCAGAAATCACAAGAATAATTTTTATAAAAATTGGAAGATATTATGTTGATCACATATAAACAAAGCAGGCCTTTCTCACATTAAAGAAAATTAACCTGAACAACAGTGTATAGCTTATTGATCCCAAACTACTTACCTGTTTTCATTTTAGGCATATTCCACTGTGTATTTACATTTATATTAGATACTAAAATAAAATAATACTATCCCCATTTTACAATGAACAAAATACCTTGCAAGTTTATGTATACAATCTGTGGGGGATTGTTATGAATAGATGATACAGATGTGGAAAAGTCAAATTTTATTATGGGATTTTTATTTTTCATTCCAATTCTTGGGAGTTCAATCCAGGATCTTGTGCTTTGCACATACATTACAAGTGCTCTAGCCCTATGCTTCACCTCTAGCTCGGTGTTTTATTATCTATTTTGATTCAGGGTCTTGCTAAATTACACAGGCTGCCTCTGCCCTGGAACTACTCATTCTCCCAGCTCTACCTACCCAGTCACTCTGCTTGTAGGCATGCAGCACTGTGATTAGCCTTTTTGTGTGTTTTCCTTAAAAAAGAAGTCCTTATCCTCATTTGACATTAAGTACATTAAATACTTAAATGACATTAAATAACTTAAATTTTTAGCTAGATTATACTAAATAATTAAAATTTTACTATTTTAATTGAATTTTTTCCAATAATTTCTCACAATTTATTTTCCCCAAAATAAGCATTAACATTTATTCTGAGTAATTATATGGTAAACAATATTGGAGAAAAGGTAAATTGCTGTTATTTATAATAAAACAATAAATTTATAAGTAAAATAATTTATAAAACACACTTATTTATTCAGACACATTCATAGATATTAAAGATGATGACTCTCAGGTAAAAATAATTCTTTTCTTATTAATTATGTAACTAATTGACTTAAACATAACTCTGAAGGAAGTACTCCAATTACTTTGTTCTAAATAAATATTTTTTTACTTCTTTAGAAACTTATTATACCTTAAACCAATTAAAAAGTATATTGTATCATATATATGAAAGATAAACAATAATCAGCATTTTATATCTCCAGGCTGTAAAGATAAGCCAATTGACTCAATATAATTTTCTAGTTAAAAAAATACTCAAAAATTAGTTATAATCCTATGTTTTTATATACTTTTTTGTTGTTTAGTTTGTTTTTATTTCCAGCTTTTTATTTAGAATTACTGACAGCATACATGAAAAGTGAATATACTATAGTAAACATGAACTTGTACACCCTAGTTCTAGCATATATCAATTGTTAATATTAAGCACAATAGATAAATTCTTTTTTTTTTCTAAAACTGCTCTGATTATGGTATAGATAGCTACTTGTATTTTGTTGGGCTATTGGAAATTAAGTTGTAACCATTGTTATATAATTCCTGCTTACTAGAACATAAATCTCTAAAGGAAAGAGGCTATTTTTGCTGCTGCTGCTGCTGTTGTTGTTATTGTTGTTGTTGTTGTTGTACTGGGGGTTGGACCCACGGCGTAGTGCTTGCATGCGTTGCAAGTGCTAAACCACTGAGCTGCGCCCCCAGCCCATTTTTTCTTTAGTTTTTGAGACAGGGTCTCGCTAAATTATGCAGACTGCTTCTGGTCTCAAACTTGTGATCCTCCTGCCTCTGCCTCCTGATTCACTGGGATTACAGGCCTGCGCCACCGTGCCCAGCTAGAAAGGGGCTTTTTTTTTTTTTTTTAACTTAACCTTAATACTATTGGGGCTGGAATTTAGCTCATTGATAGAGTGCTGCTCTGCAGTCTCTGAGGTGCCGGGTTTGATTCCCAGCACTGCAAAAATGGGAGGAGGACATGGCAATCAGCTCCTGAGGCAATCCTGAAACAATCAGCCACTGAAAACCCTATAAGGATCTCTGTGAGTTGGACAGGACTCCAGAGGCACCGAACAAAAACAACAACATAATGCTGTTTTCACTCTTAAGAACTTTAAAAACAATAAAGTAATTTAATAAACAAATTTATGTATTTTCCAGTTGAATTAATAATGTTGTTTACATATATGTCTTTTACACACTCACAGATATGTATATATATAATACACACACACACATATATACAAAAACATTATACATGCACAAATATATATATATATATATATATATATATATATATATATATATATATATATATATATATATATATATATATATATATATATATATGTATGTATATATATTGGTAGTTGGTTGGTTGGTAGGTGCCGTGGAGTCGGTATCTGACTCATAGCAACCCTCATAGGGTTCTCAATGGCTGACTGTTTCAGGATTGCCTTGGGAGTGGATTGCCAGGCCCTTCTCCCATTTTTGCAGTGCTGGGAATTGAACTCAGGACCTCAGAGACTGCAGCGCATATATATATATGGGCTGGGATTTAGCTCAATTGGTAGAGTGCTGCGCTGCAGTCTCTGAGGTCCCGAGTTCAATTCCCAGCACCGCAAAAATGGGAGAAGGACCTGGCAATCCACTCCCAAGGCAATCCCGAAAGTCAGCCATTGAGAACCCTATGGGGGTCACCATGAGTCGGATACCAACTCGATGGCACCTAACAACAACAACAACAACAATTATATTTGTATATATATATATATATATATATACTGAAATCAAGGATCCAACTAAGGACGGTTCATTGTTCATTGTATTTGTATTAAGTTGGCATTTTTTTCTTAACTTAGTTTAAAATAGATTAGTACCCTTTTCTTTTTTATGTCTTTTTTTGTCATTCATAGTTTCAAGATCTCAGGTTTATTTTTATATTTATTTATTATTGTATACTGTCTGTACTAAGTGTAAGCCTGAAATATAAATATAAGGTCTTTTTGAGCCCACATCATCACCTAAGCATACACAGTTACTGTCTGATTTCCCTGGATATGTAGTATATGTAGTTCTAAGCATCTAGTCTTTAATGTCAGCCTCCCACTCAGTCAAAAAGATAAAATGAAGGTGTAAAGGGAAGATGTTGGCATTTTAAATCACCTGAAAGTTATTAAAGACAAGAAGAGAGGAGTTTGCAGCAATGAGGCAAGTGCAACAGCAATGACCTCCTATTTCTTTATTTGCATCTCTGTGATCAGAAGCAACAGGGACCAGAAAACAGTATTCTGGTATTTGAAAGACAGACTCCTATTAGTCTACATGCTTCCACAATCTGAGGGTAATTTTCTTTAAGGACATGTGCACTATTGCTTACCACAAGGAAGGCAGTGCTCCTTACCACAGGGAAAGGTGCTCCTGTGTGACAAAATAAAATAATTTAAATTAACAATTATTTACTGTCCAAGATTTCACCTGACAGTTGAAAGTCTTCAATGGACTTCAGGGTTCAGATTCTACTGTGCAATTGTTGACAAGTAAGAATCAAATTCCCTGGGGCTTCCTATTCCTCCATCTTTCGAAAATCTACTCCCATGATTGAATATTTTAACAAAAATGTTTGTGGGGTAAATAATTATAAGTAAAACAAATTGTGAATAAAATTTAAATTCTGAAGTTCTATTAAGAAGAGAAACAGATCACATTCATAAACGTAATATATATCTTTCCCATAGGATAAAATTTTTCTTTGCTATTTTGTGACATAAAAGAAGATGAATTTAAGAGTATTTATAAGTATTGTATAAATAGAAAAAATGATATTTTACTTTTGAACAGTTGATCTAGGAAAAATATTTTTAAAATACCATTGAGATTTTATCAAGAATCATATTGTATAATTTGTAGTTTATTTCATGAGTAAGGGTATAAAAAACAGGTTTCAAGGGACAAGATGCATTATAGATTGATAAAAGTTGGAATATAAGAAAACATAACTATAAATATTTATGCAACTAATAACAGGCTATATGAAGTAAAAACTGACAGAATTGAAGAAGGAAACAGACAGTTCTACAATAAGACTCAGAGACTTCATTACCCTATCCTCAATAATGGTAGAACAATGCAATGTAAGTAAGAAAATGCAGGACTTAATAAGCTAATCATATCTAGCAGACATATATAGAATATTCTACCTAAAAGCAAGAACATGGATATTTCCTCCAGTGTACATAGGATATTTTCCAAAATAGACAAAGTATTAGGAGACAATTCTCAATAAAAATTTAAAGATAGATATCATGCAAAGGATCTTATGTGACAACTGGATAAAGTTAAACTTACATAATGGAAGTAAAAATGGAAAATTCACAAGTTTATAGAAATAACCAACACAATTGTGAACAAACAAGGAATCAAAAGAAAAATCACAAAGTAAATGAGAAGATAACTAGACATGATTAAATACAATAACACAACATACCAAGAGCAATGTGATGTAGCAAAAGTAGTGCAAAGGGAGAAATTTGTAGCTGAAAATACATATATTGAAAACAAAGAAAGATCTCAAATCAACAACAAAATTTATAACTTAATGAATTAAACAAAAAGAATGAACTATACCCCAAATTACCACAAAGAAACTAATAACCACTAGAGCACTGGTAAGTGAAACAATAGAGAAAAACAACAGAGAAAAATCAGTGCTACCCAAAAATATTTCTTTGTAATGGACATTAATATTGACAAACTTTAGATAAATAGACTGAGAAAAAAATTAAAATTACTAAAACCAGAACTGAACATAAGAACATTATTACTCATTCTACTGAAATAAAAATATTATCAGTACTATAAATAATTATGCCTGCGGCCTTAGCACCATGCCTTCAGATCTCAGAAGATAAGCAGAGTTGAGCCTGGTTAGCACTTGGATAGGAGATGATCTGGAAACACCAGATACTCTAGCCTGGGGAGAAGGACTTATCAACCCACTCATAAAAATAAATCTGCCTTTGAAAACCCTATAAATAGCAGAGAAGCACTGAAGCGCTTGGCCTGTTCCACCTAGGGTGGCTTAGAGTCAGACACCGACTCAAACGCACTTAATAACATAAATAATTATACACCATCAAATAGGATAAACTAAATACAATCAACATACTCTTAGAGACAAAAAACCAAAGTATTAGTCACAAAGACACAGAAAATTTAATTAGATCCCTGACTAGTGAAATGATTGTTATTAGCAATTAAAAATCTCCCAACAAAGAAAAGACTTTGCCTTGTATACTTCACTGGTAAATTCTTCCAAACATTAAAAAGATTTATACTAATTTTTTCTCAAATTTTACAAAAAATCAAACAGGCTAGAATACCTCCTTATTCATTCTAAGAGACCAATATTACCCTGATAATAAAGACAATACTATAAAAAGAACATGACATGGCAATATTCCTCTTTTTTTAATTTTTTAAATTTTGAGATAGATTCTTGCTAAATTACGCAGACTGCCTCTAGTCTAGAGCCTGAGATCCCCCTGCCTCTGCCTCCCAAGTTGCTGGGATTACAGGCGTGGGCACTGCTCCCTGAGGCAATATTCTTTGTGACTATCAATGCAAAAATCCTCAACAAAATAATTTTTGTTGTTAGGTACCATAGAGTTGTGTCCGACTCAACGAATTCAGTGAAAAATGAAAAAGATTATACACCACAACCAAGTGAGATGCATTCCTAAAACGCAATGATGTTTTAGCATATGAAAACTGATCAGTGTAATATGTCACATTAATAGAATGAAGAACAACAAAACCTTTAGAATGAAAATAAATCCAGCGTGATCATACAATCATATCAATATGTGCAGAAAAAGCATTTGACAAAATTCAGCACTCATTTATGGAAAGATACTAAAAAATTAGTAATACAATGGAAGTAACTTATGATATATATGTGTGTATGTATGTGTGTGTTTGTGTATCTTCCCCAAACATCATAATAAATTGTAAAGGACTGTAGACTTCCTTTAAGGTCAGAACCAAACCAAAGGTGCCTGATTTTAGCACTTCATATAAACTAATATTGGAAATAATAATAAGGGCAATTTTGAAAGAAAAAGAAATAACAGTTGTCCCAACTGGAAGTGAAGAAATAAAATTGTCTTCATCTTCAGATGGTATGATTTTATATGTAGAAACCTACAAATTGCAGCAGTTTAGTTGGAGGGGATTCTAAAGTACAAATATTAATAGTCACAACTCATCAAGCTCCTTAAATAAGTTCTGTGGTAATGCCAACTATAGTTATGATTATTATACTTTTACTAAAGTATTTCCTGTGGTGATTATTAATATTACCTATCAATATTAATATAGCTACAATTTAGTTTAATTTAAAAGATGATTGTCTCATATTTAGGCCAAACCTAGTAATACTATAATATCATATTATCTTGTTTAAATTTGCAGTCTAATCTTTAGTGACAAAAGGTGATTGCTTGGGGATTGAGTAAGGGCAGAAAAAGACAGTAGAGAAGGTATATAAGAGATCCAGAGATAATTTTTTGGAATGTTGGATATTTTATCTTGGCATAGGTGATGGTTTTCATAGATATATTTATATGTCAAACTTATACTACCAAATGCCTTAAGTATAGGACAGGTTTAATAATACTGTTACAAATTATAATGGGGGCCTTAACTGTTCAGAAGAGTTTCAGCAAATATTGTGGTCTGGTTGTTTTTAGGTACCCTCGAGTCAGTGTCTGACTCATGGTGACCCTAGATACAACAGGCAAAACACTATTGTCAGTGCTTCTCTGCTATTCATAGGGTTTTCAATGGCTGATTGTGTTTTTTGGAGTGGGTTGCCAGATCCTTCTCTCAAGCCTGTAGCACCTAGTATTCCCAAGTGGTCTCCCATCCTAGTACTAACCCAGGCCCAACCCTGCTTAGCTTCTGTAATCTGATGGAATCTGATACCACAATGGCATGGCGGCAGATATTGAGATCTTAGTGGATAGGAAATTATAGGAAGTGACATGGAATTAAGTACTTCAGAAATACTATGGAATTTTCAAATGAATTTAACTATTAAAGTCATGGTATAATATGTTTTGATGAAATTTGACAAGATTGTGAAATAATCAGGCAAACATGCTTTTAAATAACTCCCAGAGAAATGTTCGTCACTATCAGCTAAGTAATTTCCAAATTACTGAAATGTTCAAAGTACTTTTAAATCGACAAATCTATAGTCAAAAATAATCAATTGTTTATTATTTAGCTTTTAAATTTTCTTTTTGAATACTAATAATTCCATTTTATAATCTCTCAATTAAAAAGAGGTAGAAGGATTGATGTGAGATGGAGGCCAACCTGGCATACACAGAAAGACTCTATGTCAATTTAAAAAAAGGAAAAGAAAAAAGAAAGAGAAAGAAAGAAAGAGAGAGAGGAAGGAAGGAAGGAAGGAAGGAAGGAAGGAAGGAAGGAAGGAAGGAGGGGAGGAGGGAGGGAGGATGGAAGGAAGGAAGGAAGGAAAAAGAAAGGAAGGAAGGAAGAAAGAAAATATATCTCAGGATTTAAGTTCCTTAATGAGTAATTGAATGAGGGAATGGTAGTTGATAGGGATAGAATTCCATTTGAAATCATTGTTATTTTTCATGCAAAGAATTTTAGGGGAAATAGAAGTCTGACAGAACTTAGGTTGTTATTAGGTGCCGTGGAGTCGGTATCCGACTCATAGCGACCCTCTGTACAACAGAGGAAACACTATTGTCAGTGCTTCTCTGCTCTTCATAGGGTTTTCAATGGCAGATTGATTTTTGGGAGGGGGTTGCCAGGTCCTTCTCCCAAGCCTACAGCTTCTGGTGTTCCCAGGCTGTCTCCCATCCAGGTGCTAACCAGGCCCGACCCTGCTTAGCTTCCGAGATCTGACGGGATCGGATGCCACAGGGCTATGGCTGCAGGCATAACTTAATACACAATAAATTTTCTTGTCTATAACACTGAATTCTCCTTGAGAGTTAAGTGTGACAAGAATTTAAACATAAGCTTCTGTGTTTTCAAGAAACCTGTTGGAACCCTATTAAAACCACCTTTTTGAATAAAATTGTTACAATTGCCAATAAAAATTATATAGAAATGAGAAAATAGTAATTGGTGATCAGCTATTTATGTAATTTTACTTCATTTATTTTGTCTTACCAAGTGCATAAATTGTTCATATGGTCAGAAACAATAAGAATCTAGTTCCAATATTAGAAATAGGTAAACTAATAAACATTTTAAAATCTGTAACATTTGTCTATTAGACTTAAATTTTATAATGATAAATTTCCAGTGAAATATAAAATTCATAGGTCTAATAGTATATAAATTGAGACTATAAGATTCTTTGTTTATAGAATAAAATATAATATTTAACTTCCTCCTCTGCCCAAAAACTAAAACACTGTAGAGTTATGAAATATGGCCATGGGATGGAAGGTCAGAACCTTTAATGGTAGCCAACAAATGATATCTGTTATTTATTACAACAACTTTTTAAATTCTATAACAAGTAATATGAGTTTCTGAGACAGAACTTCTTCATACAGAGTCCCCATGCTCAGCAATGACGGTTCTCAAAATGTTACCTGATATTATTCCATCAAGAAAATGTCCATTGTGAAATTATAGGAAATTTGTTTGGATGTGCAGTTTGACACAACTGCTAATTTACTATTTTCAAGCTAAGTTGAATAGGTTTCATTTTGTATTCCTCAGAGTTGTTGAAGTCTCTCCACAAAGCCACCACTTTTCTATCCAAGCAGATGAATCATATTCTTGAAATGTAAATGGAAAAGAGATTCTATGTGCATGATGTCTCTTCTCATTGAATCCAGTTTAATTTGAAATTTACTATAATGTTCTATATGTATTTTTCAATTTCATTCCCTTGCAGCACACAAAAATGAGGCAGTTCTTTTCTTATCCAAGCTAATCCAGTTACTGTTTGCTGGATCACCTTCCTGTATCTCTCATATCTGCTTTGTTAATTGTCTGTACTCTCTGTTTTATTATTTTCTTTCCCCATCCCCTTTGTCTTATTGTCTTAAGTTTGCAATATACTCTAGATTTCTTTAATAAAAAGTAATAAATAGAATCTCATAACTTCAACATTCTTTCAAGTAGATATCATATTTTTCTCCTTTTTTTCCTTGTCACAGCAAAATAATTTGAAATGATAATATTCTTTAATCCTTACTCATTTTATCCCTCAAAACTGCACCATTGGTGTTAAATACCAAATCCAATAGACAAGATTATAATACAGTCTTCTATCATATTATATGACTTGGGTTTAACTCAGTTGGGAGAATACTGCTCTGTACTTTCTGAGGCCCTGGATTCAATGCCCAGCACCACAAAAATGGGAGAAAGACTTGGCAGCCAACTCCTGAAACAATCATGAAGAAATCAGCAATTGAAAACCCTATGAATTAGCAGAGAAACACTGAAACGGTGTTGGACATGGTACAGTGGTGGAGAGTGTTTCATTCTGTTGTAGGTAGGGTCCCTATGAGTCAGACTTGCCTGGATGGCACCTAACAACAACATGATAATATGTAAAGATCATTTTCTACTGATACTTTGTTTTCTGTGAATGTTTCAGAATCTTCTCTTTTCTATTTTTCCCATATATGTATGATCATCCCATGTTACCCCTTACTGGTCTCTAGTAGTGATTTATCTTATATTAATGTAAGGCTGTCTTCAGTAATTCATCCACATTTATGACAGACCAAAAATGTTTTGGAAAGACCTAAGTGGTGAAAATTTTTCAGCTTTTACTCATTCTAAATGGATGAACAAGACTGCACTCCAGTAAAACTTTATTTACAATTTGGCTTTAGGCTAAACTGGGCCCATGCTGTAGCAATTTGCTTTCACCTGCTTCCCCACATCATCAGATCATCTCTTTATCAATTCCTATGGTAGCTACTGCCTGTTATAAAATGATGACATCTGTACATTTTCCTGTTAACATTTTTCTTAGCCTCACATTGCTTTTTAAACAGCAGATTAAACATTTTAAAATGTCATATTACCTATGTTGTTGTTGTTGGTAGGTGCCATGGAGTCATATCTGACTCACAGCGACCCTGCATATAACATTCGAAACACTATGGTCAGTGCTTCTCTGCTGTTTTAGGCTTCTCAGTGGCGGATTGATTTTTGGGAGTGAGTTGCTGGGTCCCTCTCCCAAACTTACAGCACCTCGTGTTCCCAGGAGGTCTCCCATCCAAGTACTAACCAGACCGGACCCTGCATAGCTTCCAAGATCTGACGGGATCAATGCCACAGGGCTATGGCTGCAGGCATATTACCTATACACTTTTTTTTTTGTGTGTGTGTGGTACTTGAGGTTGAACACAGGGCCTTGCGCTTGCATCCTTTGCAACTGCTGTACCACTGAGCAGCACCCTTAGCCCCCCCCTTTTTTTTTTAACTTTTCTGAGATAAGGTCTTACTAAATTAAGCATACTACCTCTGATCTTGAATTTAGGATCCTCCTGCCTCCACCTCCCAAGAGGCTTGGATTACAGGCATGCGCAATGGGTACCTGCCATTCTTATATACATTTTTTAACATGCCACAAAATAAGAAAAAAAAAATTTGTGTGCCTCTCATTCTACCTTGGAGGATAGCTAATAAACTTGGAATTATGATTCATGGCACATCTTAATTTATCTCATGTACAACCTCTATTTTTTTTTCTTTTAGTTTTTGAGATGTCTTGCTATGTTGTGCAAGCTACTTTTGGCCTCTAACTTGCCATCCTCTTGCCTTGGTTTTCCCAGACACTGAGATTACAGGCATGTGGTACAGATCCAGGCTAAACTATTCTGGATCTCTACTGTTAAAGCTAGTTATTAATTCTTGTGATTTTCATTATCATCATTTTAATACTGTTATAAGGCTTTTAAAAACACATTCTTAACCTAAGTAGTTCTTTTTCCCACTAAAGTATTTCTACATTAATGACAGAAACAAAGCAATATTTACTATTAGTATTTAGCAGTTAACATAGCACTTAATTCTTATATTATAAAACCATCCACATATTCCTGAAATAAAAATATATTTTTCCTGAGAATGATTCTATTTCCAAATTAGTATATTTATGAGAATGTTGTTGCTTTGAGATAGCTTACTCATAGCTTGGTACAGTGGTGCAAACCTAGAGCATGAGGCAAGAGGATGGAAAGTTTGAGGCCAGAGGTAGTGTGTTTAATTTAGTGATACCCTGTTTGAATAAAAATAAAATAAGAAATGAGTTGAGAGATGCTGACCTCTGGTAGAGCACTTGCAACGTATGTGTGAGGCCCTGAGTTCAGTGCTAAGTACTGCTTTGTTTTATTTAGCTTTTCACAGATTTTTTTTTATTTTATTGGAAATTTCTAATGTACAACTTAATGGGTTTCATTATGACATGTGTTTCATTGTGACATTTTCATAAATGCATTTCATTGCACATTGCTCACATAACTTCCCCCTTATCCTCTGTGGCCCTCCTCCACCATCCCCGCCCCCCAACATCACCAATGGCCTCCTTTCTACTTGTATATCTTTTTGTGGGAATATTTATCTATACCCATGCATCCTGATTTAAGTCCAAACTTTTTTCTACAGTGATCTATCTTTTTACATTCTCAGCAATATTACATGACTGATCTAGACCGTGGGCCTTATTGCTATCCTTTGGTATTATTGGTATTATTACTACTATTTACCATAATAATAAAGTTGAGCTATTTATTTTGAAGTTGACCTCTCCTCTCTTCCTCCCTCCTCTTGGCCCTCCTCCCCCTCCCATCTTCTTCCATCATCGCTTCCTTTTGCTAAATCCCACCCTCCTTTCCAATCCCTAAATTGTCCCTTCTATGCTAAGTTTACATGAGCTTTTTATTATGTTCCAATTTATGTGTAGGATTTTTTTCCTTTTTTTAAGTTTGACTCAGTTTCCACATGAGTGAAAACATATGGCATTTCTCTTTTGGGGCTTGTGTTTGTTCACTTAAGATAATTTTCTCCAATTCCATCCATTTTGCTGCAAATGACATTATTTCATTTTTTTAAATTCCTAAGTAGTATTCCCTAGTGTATATGTACCATAATTTTTTTATCCATTCTTCTGTTGATGGGCACTTTGATTGATTCCATATCCTTGATATTGTGAAAAGTGCTACACTGAACATGGAGACGCAGGTGTCTCTGTGGTACGATGACTCATCTCCTTTTGGATATATTCCCAATAGTGGTATAACTGTGTCATATGGTGGCTCTATTGTTAGTTTTCTGAGGTACCTACATATTGATTTCCAAAGTAGTTAAACCAGTTTACAACTCCACCAGCAGTGTAAGAGGGTTCCCTCTTCTCCCAAACAGCACCAGCATTTGCTGTTATTTGTTTTATTGATCTTGGCCATTTTTACTGGAGTCAGGTAGAATCTCAGAGTTGTTTTGATTTGCATTTCCTAATGGCTAGGGTTATTGAGCATTTTCTCATATGTTTCATGGCCTTACAAGCTTCTTCATTTGAGAACTGTCTGTTCTGTTCCTTTGCCCATTGTGTATTGGGTTATTTGTTTTCTTGGGAATTGCTTTCTTGAGTTCTTTATAAATTCTGGAAATTAGTCTTATAGCCAATGTATAGGATGCAATCTTTTTTTTCACATTCACTAGAGACTTCCTTGACTCTGTTTTTCATTTCCTTTGCTGTACAGAAGCTTTTCATTTTCATGTAATCCCATTTGTCTACTCTTGTTGCAATTTCTTGAACAATTAGAGTCCTATTAAGGAAAAGCTTTTCTATGCCTATATGTTGGAGCATATTGCCTATCATTTCTTCTTGTAATTTTAAAGTTTCTGATTTTATGATAAGGTCTTTTATCTATTTCTAGTTAACTCTTGTGCATATTGAAAGGTGTGGTTCTATTTTCATTTTTCTGCAAACAGATATTCAAGTTTCCCAGCACCATTTATTGAAAAGACTATCCTTTCTCCAATTTAACTGTTTTGCTCCTTTGTCAAAAATCAGGTGGCTATAGATGCATTTAATGGGAGAAGGGCCTGGCAATCCACTCCCAAGGCAATCCCAGAACAGTCAGCCATCGAAAACCCTATGAGGGTCGCTATGAGTCAGATACCGACTCGACGGCACCTAACAACAACAACAACATAGATGCATTTATGTAACTCTGGGTCTGCTATTCTGTTCTACTGGTCTTCAGGCCTATTTTTATGCCAGGACCAAGTTGTTTTTACTACTATATCCCTGTAGTATAGATTAAAGTCAGGTATTGTGATCCTACCTGCACTAGTTTTGCAGCTTAAGAGTGATTTGGCTATACTTTGTCTTTTCTGTTTCCATATGAATTTTTGGATTTTTTTTCTATTGTAGTAAAGTCTAACATTAGAATTTTAATGGGGATTGCATTAAATCTATAGATTGCTTTTTAGGATAGCCATTTTTACAATATTGATTCTCCCAATCCATGAGCAGGGGAGGTCCTTCCATCTTTTAGTATCCTCTGTGATTCCTTTCTTTAATGTTTTGAAATTTTCATTGTAGAGATCTGTAGGATTTTGGTTAGATTGATTCCAAGGTCTTTAATTTTCTGGTGGGCTATCTTGAAAAGGATTGCAGCTGTAATTTCCTTCTCTTCCTCCTCACATTTGGTGTAAAGGAAGGCTACTGATTTTTGAGTGTTAATTTTGTATCTTGCCACTTTGTTAATGGAGTTAATTAAGTCTAAAAGTTTTCTAGAGGAGATTTTGGGGTCCTTTAGGTAAAGTATCATGTCATTCACAAATAAGGATAATTTGACCTCTTCCTTGCCTATCTGTTTCCCTTTGATTTCTTTCTCTGATCTGATTGCTCTGGCTAGGACTACAATCACAATGTTAAATAAGATAGGAGAGCATGGACATACTTGTCTTATTCCAGACCTTAGAGGAAATGCTTTCAGTTTTTCTCCATTTAATATGATGTTGGCTGTAGGTCTGTCATAGATAGCCTTTATGATATTAAGGTACTTTCCTGTTATGCCTATCTTCTCCAGGGTTTTTATCATGAAAAGATATTACACTTTGTCAAAGGCATTTTCAGCATCAATTGAGATGATCATATGATTTTTGTTTGCAAGCTTCTTGATATGTTGAATTACATTAATGAATTTTCATATGTTGGACCAGCCTAGCATCTGTGCAATAATTCCCACTTTGTCATGATGAGTAATCTTTTTAATATGTTGCTGAACTCAATTTGCCAGGATTTTGTTAAGAGTTTTTGCATCTATATTCATATGGAAAATGGGTCTATAATTCTCTATCTTAGATGTATTCTTTCCCTGTTTAGGTATCAAGGTGATGTTAGCTTCATAGAATGAATTTGGGAGTGTTCCCTCATTTTCTACTTTTTGAAATAATTTGAGGAAGAATGGTATTAAATCTTCTTTGAAAGTTTGGTAGCATTCTGCTGTGAATCCATCAGGTCCTGGGCTTTTCTTTGTTGGGAGACTTTTTGTTACCTTTTCTATTTCAGCATAAGTAATTTTTTTTTTTTAGGTCACTTATGTCCTCCGGGATTAAATTTGGTAAATGGTATATGTTAATAAATTTATCCATTTTTTGTGCATGCCTGTAATCCCAGAGGCTTGGGAGACAGAGGAAGGAGGATCGCAAGTTCGAGACCAGAGGCAGTCTGTGTAACTTAGCAGGACCTTGTCTCAAAAATGGGCTGGGCATGCTATTCAGTGGTCCAGCACTTGCAACATATGCAAGTGTGAGGCCCTGGGTTCAACTCCCAGTACCACAAAAAATAAAAATTACCAATTTCTTCTGTGTTTTCATATTTTGGGGAATACAATTTCTCTAAGGATTCTCTGATGACTTTCTGTATTTTATTATAGTCAGTGGTTATGATCCCTTTTTCATCTCTAATTTTTATGATGTTGGCTTTTTCTTTTTACTTTTTGATGAGATTGGCCAGGAGAGCATCTATTTTATTAGCCTTTCAAAGAACCAGTTCTTAGTCTCATTAATTCTTTCAATTATCTTTTCAGATTCTAATTGAGATACCTCAGCCTTGATGTTGATAATTTCTGTCTGAGTGCTCTTTTTAGAATGATTTGTTGTTGGCTTTCTAGTGTCTTGAGATGTGTCATTAGGTCATTTATTTGGCTCTTTCCTACCTTATTGTTGAAGGCACTCAATGCTATAAACTTCCCTCTTAGAACTGCCTTTGCTGTATCCCATATGTTTTAGTAGGATGTGTTTTCATCTTCATTTGTTTGCAGGAATTTTTAAATTTCTGCTTTAATTTCTCCAATAACTCATTGATCATTCAAGAGTATATTATTTATTCTCCATGAATTTGTAAAATTTCTGATGTTTTTCTTGCTTTTCAGTTCCAGTTTTATTCCATTGTTGTCTGATAAGTTTCAGAGGATAATTTCTACTTTGTTTTGCATTTATTGAGGCTATTTTTTGTACTAAAATATGATCTATCTTGCAGAAAGTTCCATGTGGTGTTGAAAAGAATGTGGATTCCTCATCATATTGATGGAATATTCTGTAGATATCTGTGAGTTCCAATTATTCTAAGGTACAGATTAAGCTCATCGTTTCTCTGTTGATTTTCTGTTTTGATGACCTGTCTTTTGGCCAAATTCAGGTATTGAAGTCTCCCACAATTATTGAGTCTAGGCCAATGTAGTCTTTTATTTCCTATTATTTGTTTTATGAAGCTAGGTGCCCCTGTATTTGGAGCGTATATATTAAGTAATGTCATTGGTTCCTGATTGATTATTCCTTTTAGTAATATGCAGTGTCCTTATTCATCTCTTCTAATTAGTTTTGGATTGAAGGTTAATTTATCTGATATTAGTATTGTGATTCCTGCTTCCCCCCCCCCCAGTTGGTATATTTTTTTCCAGCCCTTAATTCTCAATCTTTTACAGTCTTTGTGGCCTAAGTGAGTCTCTTGAATGGCACATATCAAGGCTTTATGTTTTTTCATTCAATTGGCCAGTCTATGTCTCTTAATTTGTGAGTTAAGACAATTTACATTAAAAGTAATTATTGGGAAATGTCTATTTTTATGTATCCAGTCATTACTTATTGCTGGTTTTTGATTCATGCTTACCTTATTTCTTTCTTGACTTCCTCTTGTGTTAATTGTTCATTTCTTTGATCTTCTATGTTGTCTTATCTCACCTGTATGTGGTAATTGATTGAGGATCCTCTGTAATGTTGGTTTGGTGATTGCAAATCATTTGGACCTGTCAATTTCATGGAATGTCTTATACTGCTCATCTATTTTGAAAGATAACTTTGCTGGGTATTGAATTCTTGGTTGGAAGTTGTTCTTTTTCAGACTGTGGGTTATATGTGCCCACACCTTTATAGCTTTCAATGTTGATGTGGAAAAGTCCACAGTTATTTTATTGGGTTTGCTTTTAAATGTTAGTTGGGGTTTTTCCCTAGCTGCTTTCAAAACTGCTTCGTAAGCATTCATACAATAATATGTCTTGGGGAGGGTCTTTTTTGGTCTACTCTGGGTGGGGTTCTGAATGATTCAACTTCGTAAATATCCAGATCTTGGATTAGCTCTGGAAAATTTTCCTTCAGAATGTCATAGGATGAATTTCCTAATCCTCTTGTGTTCCTTTCTGTTCCTTCAGGGACACCCTGAATTCTTAAATTTTGTTTTTCATTCTGTATGAGGCCTCTTGGAAATCTAGCTGGTATTGTTTCATCATTTTTTCCATCTAGGCTTGCATGCATTTAATAGCTTGTATTCCCTCCTCCGAATCTGAAATTCACTGTTCAGCTTCATCCAGTCTCCATGATGAGGATTCGGTTGCAGAGTTTAATTCATTCAGCTTGCCTTGCATCTTTAGGATTGCATCTTGTTTTTTTTTTGACACTTCTAGCTTCAAGGAGATTACAGACTCCAGGTGAGATACCTTCTTCTCAAGGATTTTGAGGTTGCTGGTGGTGTTAGCTTTGATATCTCTTAGCATACTAATAATCCAAACTCTGAATTCTGATTTGGACATCTCTAGAAATTTGGATTGTTTGGTGTTGTCTATTAAGAGGCTTTGGAAAAAGTAGTTTACTCAGGGTGCATTTTATGCTGGGGCTATTCCAAACTCTAAAAGCTTGCCACAGGAAAACTTACATTTCTTTGAGAACAATTCTGCAACAAATATGCAGAAGTCCCCATCCTCCAATCATGGCTTCACTCAGGCTTCTTCATCTAATGATGCTTCTCTTTTTTAAATATTGATGTCCCTTGAATTCAGCTAAAATGTGGAGAAACTATTTGAATATCATTATTATGGTTTGGATATGAAATGTTCCTTAAAGTTTCATGTGTTGAACCCTTGGTAAACAGCCATTGAAAATACATAGAAAATTTTACTTGTGGCTACAATGAAAATAATAATTTATAATTTGCTTTGGTGAAAATTAAAATCTAATTCATATTTTTAACAGACATGACATGAAGTGGATTCAGTAAATTCAGGAAATGAAATTTACATCACTTTTCCTGCATTATCCGAATCTCAATATAAATACCAGTTATACTATATGTTTGCATGAGGATAAAGCATATAAGGAAGTGTATACAGACTGATCACTTTGAAATGGCATGCCATATTAAAAAAATAGTGAGGAATTCATTTTGAGTAAACTACATAGAGCATAAGGAAAAATAAACAAAAAAAATATTAACTCACAGGAGACCGTAGAGATATAATAGAAAAAAAAAACAGTAAATCAGTTAGTTACTTATTTGGTATCTCCTTTAAATACAGAACTGATATTTACTCTACCTAAAAGTGAATAAGACATGATGATCATAGTCAGTAAAATGTGCATGTGTAGACAATTTATTTGTTATCTTGGGCTATAAACTAGAATAGTTTTAAACCTTGGTTTGTTTCCATTCTCAGAGTTTTGACATAATGGTTTGGGAAATGATGGGGCAATTGAATGTTAATCCATAGCCAAACTTTTAGAATATGCATTCATGATTGAGAACTTATCCCTGTAAATAAACTCAGCTTTGTGTTAATCAACTACTGCTTGTAGTGGACTTTCCCTGAAGGCTCCTTAAAATTATGGCAAATTCTGATATAAATATTATGTGTGTCATTTGCTCCTCTACATAAATAAAAATAATAGAAAATATCTTATCATGATAATATCTCAGAGTTTATTCACCTTTCCATTCTCACTGATATTTTAAACTATTCTTTTTAATCATTTTGCAGTATTAATCATTAATACTGCAAATTGAAAATCAACTTTCTTACTCAGATAAAAGTGTGTATACTGTGATTTTGGAAAATACATAAGGTAAAAATATGTGTTTACATCATATATTATATATGTATGTTAATATATAACATAATTGAAAACATATGCTATATAATAAGATAAAATTTTGCATTTGTTCAATGAAAATTATATAAAACCCATAAACTAATGCTTAAGGCCAGTTAAGATTTGAACACCCTTTAGCTGTTTTTCTTGTTACTCACAAGCTATAATGTTATGTCTAAGTGACATTATGGGAGAAGGACCTGGCAATCCACTCCCAAGGCAATCCTGAAACAGTCAGCCATTGAAAACCTTATGTGGGTCACTATCAGTTGGATACTGACTCAATGGCACCTAACAACAACAACAACAAGTGACATTATCATTTTATTCCAAAATGTCTCACATTTTCTTTGCCTCTGTGTTTCCTCTGATTTTAGTTCATTGTCTCATCCTTTGATGAGCTATCCATATTGGAAAGATAAGATTAAAAGGCTCTCATCCTGGAATGAATTTCCCTTGAATTTCCTTTAGAGTAATTCTCACTTTTATTTGGAAACTATAGGACATTTTTTCAGTATTGCGGGTTTGAACCCATTCCCTTGCACATACTAGCAAGTGCTCTAACACTGAGCCATACACCCAGCCCCTTTATTTTGAGATAATTTCTCACTAAATCTTGCAGATTGACTCTGGCCTCAAACCTGCAACCCTCCTGCATCCACCTTCTGAGTAGCTAAGATTATAGTCATGCAGCTCTATTTACAGCTGAAATCACAGTATTTAAAAAATTTTCCAATAGTTGCTTATAATTTTCTATATATATTATAAATTCTATGGTCACTTACTGTCTCACAAGCATTTTGTTTTAACTACAACTATTTTAACTTTTTTTTTAATTTTTAAAAGCACTTTCCAACTTCATTCAGTAGATATTTAGGTCATGATTTTTTAGTTATTAATGTATCTAGTGTAGAATAATAATTCTGCAAATCTTTCACAAAACAAAAGATATTTCAAAGCATGTTAAATATGTACTTAAGGCCCCCACAAAATTACATCCATTTACCTTTATACATTAAAGAAATTATAGATACTATTGTCACTGAATAACCCTGAATCCATTAATACTATTGTGAAATACCAATTTTAAATATAATTTAAAAAAAAGGATAATGGACAACATTCCTGCAATAAGCATATACCTTTAAATGACTAAAACCATCTTACATCACAAAATGAAAGTACAATGATAAAAACCTTTGATCAACCTATTTAATAACATACTTTTATATCTGTGTGGGTCGTTCAAGCCTTCTCAATATTTTTCAGTGCTTACTCTAAACTATTTCTCATGACACTCTTAGATTTTTTTCACTGATTAGGATCACTTTTATTGCCATTTCCTTTCTCCTTTCTGCAATATTATAGTTCAAATGGGATTTTTAATAATCCAGTTAAAGTTTCCCAAATGATTTCTTCTGAGCAAATTTTTTTCACTTTTACTTTGTTTACAGTCATTCTGTGTCAAGTATTTCTACATGTATCTCAGTCTCCATAGTAACTGTAGTAGTTTCAGTTCTTATTTTGTTGTAACCTTTCTTCTTGGCCTTTCAGTACTTATTTTCTCTGCTTCTTTTAGAAAAAATCTTCAAATAATTTTATAATTTTCTACTTTTCTATTTTATCTGAATTCTAGAGTCTTTGTAAAATTATTAATTTATGTCTAAGTATAATTGAAGACTGGTATACAAATATGCAATTGTCTATGAAAATGTCCTTCTCCCAGGTTAATTTTCACATTTGTTGAGCATGTGTATCCTCATAATGTTTTACATGGAATAAGTTATTGTCTTCACAAAAAGTAGTATGCGGTACAGATTACTGTATAATGCTAATCTTAAATTTACAACTTTTATTAAAACCACTTTGTAACAAGAGACAGAGTTAGCAGACAAAAAGATCATTGTGATTATGAAAAGAACATTTCTAATGATATCAGAAAATGTCATTCTTGATTGAATAAGTATAAAAATAGGAGTCAAGGAGCAACATACATTTTGAGCAGTAAATGTAAAAATCCACAAGAAATTTTGGCCAACAAATTGAGAATATAGTTGAAATAATAATTATGGTTCTATTACATGGAAATATTTATTATAGCATAAAATAATATGATGGAATTAAGCAGGATTTTGTCAATGTAGGAACACAAATTAACATAAGGCAAGAAGAACTCAAACCCAGAATTTCACTTAAGAAATGATTTCATAAGGTCTTCTGAGAATATGAAGCTGAAGGATATGAAAATTTGATTGATACAAATATTAATTTTCTCCCTAAAAAGTCTTCCTAGTTAAGTTAATTCTCTGTGAGTTATGAATTAAGATTTCTTTCAGTTGTAATAAGATGACTTCAGTTCAACCCTAGTTTAGGCAAAAGTTCAAATATGGTCTCTTGTATATTTGAAACATCTAATGTAAAATCAATGTGACAAATATATTATGGTAGCCAAACAATATTATCTGGGCTCCCTCTCTCATTCTCTAAGACTAATTTCATCCACCAAGCATGATATTGGTTGAGAATTAAATTTTTTATTTTTTCAAATAGCACCTCCCTGAATTCTATTAATGTTTCAGTCAACTCTGGTTTGATTAATTTAGATCACATTATGTCAGTCACCATTGTAAAAAGGAAAGAGAATTTTCATTATGTCATTGTGTGGTGGAAGAAATTCTTTACCAAAGAAAGGATAAGGGAAAAAAAATGGTTTCTGGCTACTAAGTCATATATTTCTGCACATCATTTACCATTTTTAATGGGATTTTAACAATAAATAATTTAAAATCACTTTTTCTTAATGCAAGTGCTTTATGTGTGGCTGATTTTCCTCTTGTATTGCTCATAATGAAGCACCCACTCCTCTAGTCAAATTCCATGTCAGTGAAAATTATGTCATTGTGTATTAATAGTACTATAGATGCATTTTAAAACTATGTTTTAACTTTTGTTTTTATTTCTACTTGGAAATAGACCTCTGTTCCTAAAATAAAATGCTTTATTTTCACTCGAGGCTGTTTTTATACTATAATAGAATTTGCTAGCATTATTGGCTCCTTGTTTTACCTAAAACTGTTCTACTTATTAGATGATATTAGAACATCTCATGACCAGGGTGTAAATTATTATAAACATCTTTTTTGAATAATCCTCAATGAATTAATAGTTAATGGCTGAACTGTGCAATATATAGTCAGATATTTGCCAGTGTCAGTAATTTTTTTCTTCAGTGTTCTGCAGCGTGTCCTTCTTTCACTATGTCATTTCCTAAATTTTACATTTTCAGAGATATAGTTAGGAAACAAAGAAAAGTGAAAAGTAATAATATGAGGATGGAGAGCTACTTTGTTTTCATCATTATCCCAACTTCTATATTTGGTGAATGCAATTTCTAAAAAATTATAGAATGTTAGAATTGTTTTGATGAACAGTTATTTTATTCAGTAATCAAATTATTTTTCAAATATACTCCAAAACTAATATTGCCTTATTTAATTATAAAGAGTTGCTTGAATTTGACGACATGATTTTATATACCTTAAAGCAAATCATATAGCAAAATGTTTAAAAGCTTAACACCATAGTTATATTGGGATTAAATCCAAACCTACATGTTAGCTGTAAAGTGCTACTATATTAGCATTGTAATTAGCATTTTAATTGACTATAACAACTTTGTTAATCCTAAATACTTAAGAATGGTTCCAACCTACTTTTAAATAACTTGAAAACACAAATTTTACACAAATATTTTAATACATAATATAAACATGTGCCAAATATATACTTATTGCTTGTCTCCACTTCCTGGAGGTGCCCTCGAGGGTTAGGTGCCCTCGAGTCGGTATCCGACTCATAGCAACCCTCTGTACAACAGGGGAAACACTATTGTCAGTGCTTCTCTGCTGTTCATAGGGTTTTCAATGGCAGCGTGATTTTTGGGAGGGGGTTGCCAGGTCCTTCTCCCAAGCATACAGTTTCTGGTGTTCTCAGATGGTCTCCCAACCAGGTACTAACCAGGGCCGACCCTGCTTAGCTTCCGAGATCTGACGGGATCGGATGCCACAGGGCTATGGCTGCAGGGCGCTATATATATATATATATGGCTGGGATTTAGCTCAGTTGGTAGAGCGCTGCGCTGCAGTCTCTGAGGTCCCGAGTTCAATTCCCAGCACCGCAAAAATGGGAGAAGGGCCAGGCAATCCACTCCCATGGCAATCCCGAAACAGTCAGCCATTGAAAACCCTAGGAGGGTCGCTGTGAGTTGGATACCGACTCAAAGGCACCTAACAACAACATATATAAGTATACATCTATATGTATATACATATATATAGAGAGAGGGTTCTTCGTGAAAATGTAGAAAAATTGCAAGTATTCTCGGCATATGCCAGTTACACTTTCCTAAACATTACTGCAAAATTGTTGTTATACCATCATTGCTTTGAAAGATATTTGAATCATTTGATTTTAGAAAGTGAAATAAATATACCATTTGTACGCCAGAGTTTTATTTCTTCTCTTAGCATAACCTATTTTAGCTCATAACTTCAAACATAAATGAAGTTAAATTATCTATTCTAATGATTTATGCAAGCCCTTGAACCATGGACCTTATTTCTAAGCAAAAATAATATAATCTCATTTACAGTAACACTTGATAGTTTTAATACTGTAAAATTACAAAATAAAAAATGACTGATTGGTTTCAGGTGGATTGTGATCGGTTTCTTTTTATTATTTTATATTAAAACCAATCCAAATGATTAATGGACACATTATCACATTGCATTCATATATATATATACATATATATATATATATATATTTTTTTTTTTTTGCAGTACTGGGTGTTGAACTAGGGCCTCATGCAAGTGCTGTACCACTGAACTGCACCCTCAGCCCATTTTTTCACTTTTTTTGAGACAGTCTCACTAAATTACACAGAGTCCCTCTTGTCTTGAACTTTTGATCCTTTGCCTTTGCCTCCGGAGATGCTGGGATTACAAGCATGTGCCACCACGCTCTGCTAATTATAAATTATTTTTAAAGATGATATGAGCAACATTTGAAACTCTTCATAAAAGTATAAATAAAATGCTTTTATGAAATAACTTTTTTAAAAGATACCATTGTCCCTAAAAGGAGTATTCTATATACCCTTTATACTTTTTCCCTTAAAGTTAAAATATATATATATATATATATGTTGACTATATATTGGAGTTCTATCAGGGAGTTTTTTCCATCATAGAATGTAATCATTACACAAGAATAAAACTGACATTTTAAAAATTATGATTGTCTTCCTTCATAGTATAGTTTTTCTTTTAAAGTACAGTGATTACTGAAAATGTATGCTTCAAAATATAAAATTAGAGGAACATTTTACACAACAGATTTATTTACTGATTTGTTCATTTTTGCTCACACATCATGCTATGGATTAACTCGTGGCTTGAGAGATGTTTTTCCTATGTGGAATAAATATTTAAAGAAAGCTCTTGTGCTTATTCATTTTCTTATGCAGGAATTACAAAAATGATACTTCTAAAACAAAGAATGAAATGGTATGAATAAAAGGTAGGTTCTCATTTTGACTTTTAATTATACCCCTCACAACAATATCAACTTATTAAACTCAAAGAAGCAAAGTATCTTGCCTTTATCAAGTAGGCAATCCATCCCTGATCCAAAAGAGTACACAGTAGTGGCTACAATATTTTAAATATTTCAGAAAATGACTAAACTATAGTATAACATTACGATATTTCGCTTACTATAATTAACATCTTTGCCACAAATTCCACTACAAAAGCCTACCAAATATTGGTATATATAAAGTTGTCAGTGTGAAGAGAATGATTTTCTTTTAGTTCTTCTCCCTCCTTCATTCTTGTTTTCTCATTCTAGATACAAATCAACATGTTATTTTGCTATTCATTCACTACATGCCTCTAGAGATGATGTACTTTTTAACTCTTTCTGAAAATCTCTTCAGGACAAATTCCCTCAGCTTCTCTTTTCACATGGCTAGATATTATGATAATCTTATTCCTTTAACTTCTGGCATTTAAAGACTGTCTTGTGCCACATAAATTTAGATGCACAATATTTCCCTGACTGTAACAAAACTATCTCTATGAGTACCAATTCTTCTCTG
Source organism: Pedetes capensis (assembly GCA_007922755.1). Taxonomy (NCBI): domain Eukaryota; kingdom Metazoa; phylum Chordata; class Mammalia; order Rodentia; family Pedetidae; genus Pedetes; species Pedetes capensis. The sequence goes on along the minus strand of VMDO01019295.1, from coordinate 8,643 downwards.
TATGTGGATGTGCTTATAGAGGAAAGCTACCACAGCATTTCTCGGTAATACTGGTTCTTTTTTCAAATGTCCTTTTTGATGGCTTAGGTCATGTTATTTCTTTGAAATGTCTTGTGTATTATAAGCATGTCCTCTTCCATCAGCCTTTTTATATCTTCTATGAGTGTAATTCAAGCATTTTTATTTAACTCATAATGGATCATCATATTCTTCCATATTTTAATAGCCATTCTACTAATGAGTTTGCCCCATAATCTTGCATCCTTGACAATGTTAAACCTCTTATATCCAGAAAGAGCCGCTAAGTCAATTAATTCTTATTTATCTATTCTCATCAATCCTTTCAAATCCAAGGTCCTACCGGCACATACATGCCAATTACTGAAATGTTCCTTATGGTCCAATATTTGGACTATTTATCAATCTCAGAAATGCCTCCATCCAGATGACACTAAACCTAGTTACAAATCTGGCAGCCAAAAAGAAAAATGACTAATTTCCTCAAAAGTCACTGGTTTCCTTATAAAATTGCAGCATCTGTTGTATGTTCATTGTACAGTGGAAGCCTTGTTATTCCAGAGCAGTTAACTAGCTCTGCAATCTTTGACGATTTACATAAATCAGCAGAGCCAAAACGTTTAAGGCATTCATCATGATGTTCTAGTTTCATCTGTTAGCATCTTAGGTTTCCCTAACCATGATCCTCATCTTACCCTAACAGAACTTCCTTGATGAAGAGTTTAAGTTTTGTTTCCCAGTGTGTTCATTATTAAAATATAGTAAAAAATTGTTTCATTGTAAGCTTCTAAACTGATTGAATGGTAGGGTGATGGTAAAAAAAAACAAGGGAAAAACCTTCAGATTGTGATGAAGATTCTGATTTGTGAAGGAAAAGTGGGAAGAGTAAGGTGGGCAGAAAGAACTTCAAACTGCAGCTGAACTATTTGGTAGGGCACTGGGGAAACCCTCAAATGGATGTGTCTCATTAAGGAATTCTCCATCAAGAAGGATTATTTGTACTATAACATACACATACTATATCCACTCATTAGTTGAAAGTAGGTCTCTCTATAGAGTTAATATCTGAGAAGATTCTACAATGCTGAGATTGAATTATTAACTCAGTAATCTAAGGTTGCCATTTTCTCCTTCAATGTATCAAAGGCTGAGAACACCCAATCCCAAAATCTTTATAATGATTTCCTCTATATATCTCAAATATTGAAACACTGAATTATATAATGTAACTTTTTCCTTGTATTTTCTCACAATTCACCATATCACATGTAATATTTATGCTGGTGCCCAGTAAAAACATAGACTATGTGGTACTGGAAAAACAATGTCTTCAAAATGTAGTAATTACTAGTCAGCGGGCCCAGTGGTCAGACATTCCTGACTACATTTTGCTTTTGCTGTCCATAAAGGAAATGATATCTACCTTACCTCCATTATTGAAGTGTTACTACCCGACTTTTACTATGCAGAGACCATGTTGTCCCCAGTGATATGTGGAAGACCAGCTCCCTATGGCGTCTCTTACTTTCAGCATCAGTCTACAGAGAAGATCCACCACTGTGATTCTTCTTGATATGAGTACCCTCTTCACTAGGTTGCCATAGGAACCATTGTCATGAAAGGGCCATGCCAAACTTGAGGAGGAACAATAGCTAGTGTTTTCTTGTCTTACATAATATATGCTTTACTTCATGTTACTGAATTACCTTCCTCCATTCAGCCTCAGTTCTTCTGAAGTCTTATTTTGTTAAAGGAGACCATTGCTGTTTTCCTAGTTTCCAGATATCATCCCAAAAAAGCTGTCAGAATTGGTTCAAAGGAGCTTTCCAAAATATGCAGTCCCAAGGTACAGGAGAGTGCTCAGATATTGAGGAAAGCCGTTATCTAGTGTGCAGTTATACATATAAGGATACAACTCTCATTTAGCTGTCTTAAAATATTTACTTCTATGAATACTCCCATGCTCCTATCAGTATATATGTGTTAAGTTTTACATTTCATTCCATTTAAAATTCCTTTCTTCTCTTTGTGTATTGCACACTTTGCTTTGTCACACAGTCTTGACCATATTTGTTAGTCTGATGGTGAGGAGATGAGGGGGGAGCAGGTCCTGAAAAAAAGAAAGCATTCTCCTGGCAATAAGTATATCAGTAAAGTTTCTTCATAATCTTTAAGAAGAAGGTTGCCCCATCCTCTAACAAAAGACACTTAGGTATTTCAAGGATCTTGGAGCATCTACAATTACATATCCCCATTCCAAATTTCATGTATCCCTCTATTCCTCTCATTTTATTGACTACAGTAGAGAAGATGTTCTTTAGTCTTCTCTGAGTTTCTACTATTTTCTATAAATATAGCCTACACTTGATATCCAACTATCCTCACCTTCTAACTGCTGGAGAAAAGGGTCCCTTTAAATAATGACAAGGAAAAAAAGACAGGCACTGTGGTACACAGCAGTAATCCCAGCAGTTTGGGAGGCAGAAGCAGGAGGATTGTGAGTACAAAGCCAGAGGCAGCCTATGCAATTTAGCATGACCCTGTCTCAAAGACAAAAAAGGAACTAGGACTAGAGTTCAGTGATAGAACACTTGCCTACCACATGAGAGTTCCTGGGTTCAATCCCCCAGTACTGCAAAACAAACAAAGAAGCAAATAAGCAAAAATGAAAAAGAATCATGCTTTCATGAATTGCTTAAAATTGTTGATTAATAATCCAGAGTCTATCATTCTCTCAGGTAAATAGACTTATTGACAGTAGCATGCAGCTACTGTCATCAAGCCCACTGTGGCATCCAATCTCCTCAGATCTCAGAAGCTAAGCAGGGTTGAGCCCGGATAGTCCTTGAATGGGAGACCACCTGGGAACACCAGGTACTGTGGGCTTGTGAGAAGAACCTGGCAACCCACTCTCCCTCCCCCGAAAAATAAACAATCTGCCATTGAAAACCCTATGAATAGCAAAGAAGCATTAACAATAGTGTTTTGCCCGTTGTTAGATACTGATTCAACAGCACCTAACAACAACTGCCCTCAAATTCTACTATTCATACCTCTCTTTATCTCAAACACCTGACACATTACATTGTTAGTGCATTCTCTTGTTAATTTATCTCATTCCAGTCCATCATATATGAAGTCTTAGTAATTACACTGTTATAGAACTGCCAATACTACACTTAAAATCATTGATTAGATCCTCATTGCCATCCAGAAACCACATCCTCAGTGACTCATTCTGAGGATGATTCAGAGTAGAGAAAGAACTATCTTATGTCAGTTTTCCTAGAAATAGAATTTAGGATAGATTTTTTTCTCAAATGACTAATTATGAACAAGTTTTCAGAAAAGATTGAAACAGTAAAGATTAAGGAAAAACTATAAACAATAATGTCAAGTCAGCTGGAGATTAGTTTTAGTCTGATCCCACATGGAAGCTGTAGAATAAAAATTGTACCAAAAAATCAATGTTAGCTTGCAACAAATTACTTTACACCCTAAACGAGTCATTCACCACCCAAAGTCTTCCATCAAAATAGGACTGAGCATATGACTCCTACTGATCTGGCTGAGCATAATTCTCTGGAGAAGGGGGCAAATACAAGATGTTACCTGCTTCGTACATGCTTGATAATAGTTAGAACATGGATTCATCGGCTCAGGGGATCTGGAAAGGACATATTCAGCATCTACTACCATGCAAAATTGAATGAATTACAAAATTATAGGATTAGAAAGGAATATGTTTTTAATCATTTCAAGACCATAAAATAATTAATGGTAGTGTGCTTCATATGTGGTAGGTCAGTGATATTTAAATAAGCAAAAATAATATATAAAAAGAAAATCATTTAATTTGGATTAAAGCTGAAATGAATTTATAGGATAGAAAAGTAAGGTGACTTTTAAAAATTATGCATTATAATAGCAGTGCCAATATTATTATCAGTATCTTATGGGTATGTGTCAAATTTCCCCTAGAAAGTAAATAAATGCATCTTATAACACATAATACTCTCAAGCTAAAATTGTGTATTTTACATTTGGTGTATATTGTAATTTTTCTTTTATGGGAATCAACTAATATGATTAAAATTCATTTGCCCTGAGGGAAGTCAAATGGTGAAATAGAAGAAAAATGAAAATGCTCCAAAATATGGATATAGTTTGGGTCAATTGATAATATTTAAAATCCAAAAAGTCAGCGTTTCATCTATATCACTGTTATTATATTTATGGCCCACAGCACACAGTGGGAGTGAACTGATTAAAATAATTTTGTTTGGGTGACCTCAAACACCAACTACGTTGTCTCAGAGCTGCTACATGATTTTGTTATGGATTACAAAGAAATAACTTTCTTAAACTCAATTCACTTTGATCAAATTAGTGATCTGTAGGAATACTCTATGTGATACTCTACTACCCACTTATAAATTCACTTAATGAGATGCAACATTTTACCACTTATATTTTCAGAGTAAATTGCATTTCTTAAGACTAGATTCAGGGGAAATCACATTTCTTGAGACTTAAGGTTATCTGAGATTTACCCTGAGGTTTCATAACACTGTTTTGATTCTTGCTTTTTTTCCCAACTGTTGGTCTATTAAGTATGGAATTTAAGTGTTCTTTTACTTATTGACCCTTATGAAGGCAAATCATATCTTGAAGACACATCAGGGTAAGGATGAAAGAAAATGACATTTTAGAGGTAGCCATGTGAAAGGTATCCTGTTTTGTAAAAAGATTTCTATTGTAGTTTTATTATACAGGCAATGGAAGACAGAATAATTTGACCCAGTCAATTTCTATGAATGATAATTTTTTTAAAAGTCTAATAAGCATCAACTTTAAATATACATTTTGAATGATAAAAGATAAAAATATCAAAAAGTGTAAATCTAACAAAAAGTATAAAAATCCTAAACTACCAATAAGCAACAAATGGAATGGGTTCGTAACATATTTTATACACTGTGAAGAATGACATTGTAACAAGAATGGTAGCAAAAGTAAAATCACCTTTAAACGAGGCTATCTAAAAATTCCAACCTATCACCTCTTGCCATGGTGTTCTGAGAACAGTAGAGCATCAATTTTGTGGCAATACTAAAAAAACTGCATAATCTGAATTTAATCAGAAGGTACATCAGAGAAGGCCAAATTGAGAGACATTTCACAAAATAAACTGGTTTGTAATTCTAAAAAACAATTGGACTATAATTTTTAAACCTGTCCATGTGAAAGATTGAGAAAATCAGAGAAACCATTTCACATTAGAGAAAACTAAATAAATGCAAATGTTAAAGCAATGTGTATCCATATATATATATATATATATATATATATATATAAATGAACACAATTGGAGCAACTGGTTACATCTGAAAATGTTGAATGATTAAATAATAGTATTGGGTATTAATTTTCTGGTTGTTGGTAGTTACAACTTTACTATATTAGAGTTTTCTTGTTTTAGTAAATGCAAAGTAAATTATGTAAGGGAATAAAGATGTTAACTTACTCTCAATAGCTGAGAAAATAATAATATATGCATACATACAGACAGAAAAAGATGAGGCAAATGGGGTAAATGTTAACATTCAGGGATTCTTTACAAAGGTCATGTAAAAATTATTTGAATTTTTGCAACTTTTCTCTACATGTAAAATTATATGAAAATACATGGTTTAAAAATGGCAAAGAGGTTCGAGAAAAAGAAGAAATCATTAAGATGGCAAATATATTTTTAGAAATATACAATGGATTTATTTAATTTGGCTAAAATAATATAATTTTATAGTAAGCTTATCCTAATAGTTTTGGGGAAATTTTACTTCATAAAAGACTTTAGTCCAAGTGCACATAATTGCATAGTGATATTTTTTAAAAGAATGATAACATACAGAAGAAAAACTTGTTTCAAAATATTAATATGTTCATATGTCAAATAATAATCCATACTAATTGTTTCCTAGAGGATAAGATTCCTTAAGCTGATGTTTCAAATATGAAAATTCATATATACAGAGATGCAGGTGCAGTTTTATATGTTAGAGTTAAAATTTGTTCTGAACTCTCTCATAATTAACTAGTAGTAATTTAATATGATTGGCAAATTTTGGCCTCATTTTAACTAACATCAATTTAAGATAATTATATTGCAGAGATAAATTCACTTTTGGGTTATGATATGATAAATTATCCACTTCCTCTTCATATCTACTTGTGAAATGTTTGAGTCCTGTCACTTTGTTCTCTACAGATGTTTCTTCTTAGTTTCAGTTCAGTAGTGAATTAAGGGATTTAAGCATTCCATCAAACACTGTATTTCTGTGATGCAGATAAATTGCTACACAGAAAATTCAAGAATAGCAGTTCTAAAATTTTAATATTTACAAATCATCAAAATCATCAGATCATCAAATCATCAAGTCAAATCATCAAAACATCAAAATCAGTGGGAGAAATCACATTACTTTTTAAATATTCTCTTCCTTAAAGTCTGGTGAAGCAGAACAACATAATTTCAGCTTTTTATTTTACTGAATTATGAGTATAATACATGTAATCATTTTGTGATTTTATGATTGTATCACAGGGTATGGAACTAAATGCTGGTATTAAGATAAGCTTAATATGATAATTAAAACTAAATTGAGATTATTCTTGCCTTAAATGGGATTGTTGAGAAAAATACCTGAATAAAGTGTGAATTATAATTAAATAGTATGTTACAAACATAATCTAAAATAACTGAAGTTGCTGGGCACCGTAGTACATGCCTGTAATTCCAGCAACTTGGAAGGCTGAGGCAGAAGGATACCAAGTTCCAGATGAGAAGCAGCCTGCAACTTAGTGAAACCTTGTGTCAAAATAAAAACACAGAAAGAACGTGTGAATATAGCTCAGTGGAAGAGCACTGTCTAACATATGTGAGGCACTGGGGTTTCAAATTCCACACTAGTGTGGGAAAAAAGAAACCTGAAGTTTAAAAAATTGTATATCAAATTTATTTCCCATATGAGAAACAAATTTCTGATAGAATAAACTTGTAAAATTAGAAACAGCTTGAAGAGCTACTCTGGAAATTATTTTAAATGCCAAACAATAAAGTTCATGTAGTTTATAATCAAATTATATTGCTAAAATTATTTTAGGTATTATTTCTATGAAGAACTACACTTCTGTTTTAGTGGTTTTTATTTATGCAGCTTTGTGATTTTCTGAATCCAGTATTCACCATATAGTAATTTTAAGGTACTGTGTATAACCATATTGATCCAATCTGAATAAAAGGGAGAAATTTCATTATTATGAAAGCATCAATCAGAAAATCAAACCTCCTCAAGTCCAAATTAGTCAAAAATCTTATATTCTTATTGTTCTTAGCTTGTCTTTTGAAATATCATTGTGGTAGCAGATCAGCTATAAACCAGCTATCAAATCAATGAATAGAAACTTAGAATTTCTGCATGATGATCTTTAAAAAGAAATTGTTGTTGTTGTTGTCGTCGTTAGGTGCTGTCGAGTTGGTATCCGACTCATGGTGACCCCCATAGGGTTCTCAATGGCTGACTGTTTCGGGATTGCCTTGGGAGTGGATTGCCAGGTCCTTCTCCCATTTTTGAGGTGCTGGGAATTGAACTCAGGACCTCAGAGACTGCAGCGCAGCGCTCTACCAACTGAGCTAAATCCCAGCCCCTTAAAATGAAATAGCAGGAAAAAAATAACCTTCCATATCAACAAAACCTTTGTCTTTTTTCCTGGTGAAATTAGAGAAAATTTATCTCTCTTGTTTTACCAAATAGTGACTATTATTTTTATTACATGAATGGCAGATATTTGACTAAAATATATCTCTGGATTTATATATATATTTTTTTCTCCAGTACTTCAGTTGAATCCAAGGCATTGCCCATCTAGGTAGGTGATTTACCAATGAGCTGTGGCTGGAATCCCCATTTCTTTTTCTTTTTCTTTCTTTCTTTCTTTCTTTCTTTCTTTTTTTTTTTTTTTTTTTTTTTTTTTTTTATTTTAAGACATCATCTTGCTAACGTGCACAGGCTGCCTCTGGCCTTGAAATTGCAATCATCTCAAATCACTGGGATTACAGGCATATACCAGGTCATTCGGCTGGGCTGGACACACACACACACACACACACACACACACACACACACACACATATTTGGTTGTTTGTTTTGTTTTTCCAGTATTTGGGAATGAACCCAGGGCATTGTACTTTCATGCTCCACCATTGAGCTCCATCTGTAGCCCCTTTAAAAAATTTTTTTATATTTTTATTTTGAGACAATGTATAAATTACATAGGCTAACACTGGCCTCAAATTTGAGATTCCCCTGCCTCAGCCTCCCAAATTGTTGAGATCCCAGTCATGAGTCATGGTGCTCTGAACTCAACATATCAATATCTCTAATACAAAAACCAAATTACCATGGAGTCATATTCAAAATAGCAAATAAATAAATAAATAAACCACAGTGAAAGAACAAAATGTAATTATTTAATCTTCATTCTAGAAATTCCATTCAATATATTTGACTGGATTTATTTTGTAAAAGAACTTGATATACTAAATAATTTCTCCTACTATATTAC
>VMDO01019294.1:0-40026 GCA_007922755.1 Pedetes capensis | reverse complement strand
TTTTCTTGTCTTTTTAAGAACTTTTTGCTTCCTTCTTGAATGATATCTTTTATGTCATGCCACAACTCTTCTGGTCTCCTATCATTTGTGTCTAATGCATTAAACCTATTTTTGAGGTGGTCTCTGAACTCAGGTGGGATATACTCAAGGTCATACTGTGGCTCTCATATACTTGTTCTAATTTTCTTCAGCTTCAGTTGGAACTTGCATATGAGAAGTTGATGGTCTGATCCATAGTCAGCACCTGGTCTTGTTTTGGTATTTTGTACAGAGCTTTTCCATCGTCTCTTTCCACATATGTAGTCAATTTGATTCCCGTATGTTCCATCTGGTGAAGTCCATGTGTACAGTCTCCGTTTATGATGTTGAAAACATGTATTTGCAATGAAAAGGTCATTGGTCTGACAAAATTCTACCATGCGATCTCCAGCTTCGTTTCTGTCACCAAGACCATATTTTCCAACTACTGAGCCTTCTTGTTTCCAACCTTTGCATTCCACTCACCAGTGATTATCAGTATGTCTTGATTGCATGTTTGATCTATTTCAGATTACAGAAGCTGATAGAAGTCTTCCCTTTCTTGATTTGTGGCCTTAGTGGTGGGTGCATAAATTTGAATAATAGTCATATTAACTGGCCTTCCTTGTAGGTGTATGTATATTATTCTATCACTGACAACATTGTATTTCATGACAGATCTTGAAATGTCTTTTTTGATGATGAATGCAACCCCATTTCTCTTTAGTTTATCATTCCCAGCATAGTAGACCATATGATTGTCTGACTCAAAATGGCCTATGCAGGTCCATTTTAGCTCACTGATGCCTAGAATGTCAATGTTTATGCGCTCCATTTCTCTTTTAACGATTTCTAATTTGTCTAGATTCATACTATGTACCTTCCATGTTCTAATTATTAATGGATGTTTACAGTTATTTCTCCTCATTTTGAGTCGTGGCACATCAGCAAGTTGAGCACCCTGGGGCTTTATTCCATTTCCGTCATCACAGTAGACTCTCCTTTGAGGAGGCAACTCTTCCCCAGTAGTCTTTTGAGTATCTTCCAACCTGGGGGGGCTCATTTTCCGGCACTATATCTGACAGTGTTTCTTTGCTATTCATAGGGTTTTCAATGGCTTGTTGTTCTGGGAGTGGTTCATCAGTGCCTCCTCCGCAGCCCGTCTTAGTCTGGAAGCTCAGCTGAAACTTGCCCACCATGGGTAACCTTGCTCATATCTGAGGTACCAGTGGCATAGCTTTCAGCCTCATCGCAACACACAAGCCCCCACAGTGTGGCAAACTGAGAGACGTGTAGGGGCTCTTGGGCATACAGTACTCTTATTTAAAAGGAAGTCACTACATGCAGCCCACACTTACAGAGTGGGGACTGATATTCTCAAAGGAGGAGTATCCATATAAATTATTTGGACTTCTCCTACATGAGAGATAGCTTTGTTCTCCCTCATTTATTTATTTATTACATTATTTATTTATATCACTGTGAACTTATTTATTTTATGATTTGGGCTGACATCCAATACTGCTTTCTTCTTTTGTTGCTGAAGTTGTTCCAGCTTTGACACTGGGAGCTCTTTCCATGGACCTCTATGTGTCTTTGACTTGCCCCCACCACTGTGGAGTTTTGTCCTCAATGTTGTTGTCCTTCATGGCACTATAAGATGTTCCAGGTTTACCTTGTGTATTTTTTGCTCCAGTCTTAGAATCAATCACCTCTTTGAGGAGTTCTGGTTTCTTTCATTGTAGAGTGGCAATTGTTGGAAAATGGTATTAAAATGAGGGCATTAGCTCTGGCAGTGCTTGTGGTTACTGGCCTGTCATTGCTTCTAGGTCCCCTAAACTGACAGAAGCAGAAGTATATATATGTACACTCTAAGTACATGGTGTATATACACGGTGTATATACTATACACCATAAGTATATATGTGTATACCATGTATAAAGTACATTTATCTGTAAGCTCTTCTATATGCAATTATCTGCATCTATATTAATTTAAACATGACCTCATACAAACAACTATTAGCTCAGTTGGTAGAGCACTGTGCTACAGTCTCTGAGGTCCTGAGTTTGATTCCCAGCACCACAAAAATGGGAGAAGGACTTGGCAATCCACTCCCGAGGTAATCCCAAAACAATCAGCCATTGAAAACCCTATAAGCATCACTGTGAGTCAGACACAACTTGATGGCACCTAACAATAACAACAATAACATGCCCAAACCTAGTTTAGACCAGTTGAATAAGATTCAATTAAATTTGAATCTAGGCAGATAGTAGAAGCCTTAGTCTCAGGCCCTTGTAATGTTCTGAAAGCTTCCGGGTAACCAAAATAAGCCATTGGCCTTATCACTGACAGAAATGAAACAGCTGGTATGAAGGCAATGTGAGATTTTCCTGTGAAAATATTTATTTAAATTATTAATAGATGAAAGAATTAAAAAAGTAAGAGTAGTTTCCTAATATCTCATACCTTTATATCCTCAGAATTTTTCTAAATTTTTCAACTTGATTCAATATTCATTTATTGAACTCAGCTGCATAAACACTGATATAAATAAAGAGAAACAGAGTCATCCTAATCGTTTTTCAAAAGCCAGGTGAGGAAAAATGTCTACATGTATAGAATCCATGCACAATTAAGTGGAGGGGGCATAATTTTATTCATAAGCCCCAAGGAAACTGAGAATCATCAAAACACAAATAGGTAGTAGAACACCTATAATATGCAAAATACTATTTTGGACACCTATATTAGAATAATATCATAATATCAATATTCACCATTAAAAATTAAACATTAAATTTAGACTAAGCTGTGGTAAAGTTAGCCTCTCTCCCTCTCTCCCTCTGTGTGTGTGTGTGTGTGTGTGTGCGCGCGCGCGCATACAAAGATATACAGACATAGATACAGATATAAACATATGAACCTGGTAGTGCTTCAAAAGTCCTTGACCATTTTTGGCAGGAGTGTGTGTGTTTTGCCAATAGGTGACTCACTGGGGATGGACACTCTAGACAGCCTCAGTATGGGAGCTGGACACCAGAAAAACCAACCTTGTTTCTAGAAGGCTGGAACTTCCAGCCACCAGACCTTCTAAGAAGGGAAGGAGATTGAAGATCAAATTCAGTCAGATGGGCTTTAGTCAACCATGCCTCAGTAGAACCTCTGCACACCAAGGCTCAAGGAGCCCTCAGATTGGTGAACATATTGGTCCAGGAAGGTCAGGCACACCCTGACCACACGGGGACAGAGCCTCCTGCACTTGGGACCCTTCACACCTTCCCTACACATACACTTCTTTATCTGAGTCCTTTACATTACAATGGCAACATTAACAATAGTACTTGGCTGAGTTCATGATGTCACTCTAGCAAACTACTGAACATGGGAAGGCATGGAAGCCCCCAGTAGTATAATCAACTGGTCAAAAGTGCAGCTCTCTGAGGAGCCCTACTTGTGGCTGGAACCTGAGGTCAGAGCAGTCTTCTTGGGGCCTTCCCATGTAACTTACAGGATCAGATGCTATCTCAGGTAGTTAGGATCAAAACTGAATGGAATTATAGGATACTTTGCTCATGTCAGAGAATTAGCTGCAGAATAAAAACTGAAACAAAACGACTGTGTATCGACTTGCTGACACAATCATTAAGAGAGTATTTTAAGTGACTTTGGTACAGTAGACTTTACATTCCAAGTGGCATATATCCTAAAAACAGAGTATTTAAATTGTTTCTATTAGTCTTAATAATAGTATTACTATAAAGTATCCATATATATATGTAAATATATATTAAACACATATAATGTTAATGTCACTTTGTACCTAAGTTTTCAACATAAAAGTTGATGCAGATATAAAATTAAAACCACAAAAAATCCCGTTAATTTGTATCTGAATTGGGAATATCAGTTTGAAGTCAGGACTTCCTTTTTCTTCCTAAAAATACTTATCCATTAGAAATTAGCACCTTAGATTCATACTGTTGTCTCTAAATAACATTCCCTATGAAAATGAATTAGCAGTATGTGGGGAAATGATTAACTCTAAGACTAGGTAGGAAATAAACAGGAAGAACATTGTACATTATTTGTATCTGAAAACAAGGAAGGTATCAGAAATAAGTGTTCATGCCAAAAAAAAATAATAGTTTCCTCAAGGGGCTCCATTGGCCAGAGGTAGAATAATATGAACATAAAATATGACTATAAATATTGAAACACATCAACTATGTAAAAATTCATAACTTACTTACAGTAAACCTAAGAAGTAACTAGTCACCTCTGGCAGTTGCCAGAGGACCAGATCATTATTTTAAATTAATACTTCAGGGAAAATAAATAAAGCATCTATCTTGGTTTTTGTAAATAGATATTTCAGAGTCACCAAGCAGGATTTTTATAGGATAACTTCAGTTAATATATGTAGGAAAATTATATTACTTGATGATCATTATTTTCAACTACAAAAAGCAGGACAACCTGTGCCTCCAGAGGTCTGCAAAGGATGTTCACAATATCCTCCAAAAGATACTCTTTCCAAAAATTGAACAAGAAAATAAAGCTGCTAATCCTTACTACCAGTTTGTACAAATTAAAGGGTATGGAGGAAGACATAACAGAACTGTACAATTGTAATCAGCCAAATCCAGAATAGAGGAAAATCTGTAAGACAAATGACTCAGATTTTTTCCTCACGAGTAAATGGCATGAACAAAGAGGAGAGAATTAATTATTATAATTGTATTATTATAAACCACTATTGTAGTTAAATTATAAGGATTGTTCAAATCATGATCTGAAATAAATAACTATGGAAATATTTCTAAGACACATAGAATAGTGAATAGAGAGTAAGCAATAGATTATATGCCTGCAGCTGTAGCCCTGTGGCATCCGATCCCATCAGATCTTGGAAGCTAAGCAGGGTCGGGCCTGGTTAGTACCTGGATGGGAGACCACCTGGGAACACCAGAAGCTGTCGGCTTGGGAGAAGGACCTGGCAACCCCCTCCCAAAAATCAATCTGCCATTGAAAACCCTATGAACAGCAGAGAAACACTGACAATAGTGTTTCCCCTGTTGTACAGAGGTCGCTATGAGTCGGATACCGACTCGACAGCACCTAACAACAACAAAATAGATTATATATAAGAAATTATTGCTAAATTAGAGCATGGTCTTTTAAAGAGTCTTCATCTGTTATTGCTACATACTAAAGTATATATAGATAAAATGCTAGAATATTATATTTGCTTTAAATTATTACAGAAACAAAAATTGGGAAGAATATCAGAATCAAGAGTGGCAAATGTTAATAATTGGTGAAGCCAGGTGACTAGTACCTGGAAGTTCATTGTCTGTTTACTCAATTTTTGTGTATACTGGAAATTTTCAATTATTTTTTTTTTTTAAATTAAGAAGTAGAGCCAGGTGCAGTGGCACACGCCTGTAATCCAAGCAGCTCAGGAGGTGAAGGCAGGAGGATCGCAAGTTCGAGACCAGAGGCAGTCTGCATAACTTAGCAAGACCCTGTCTCAAAATGTAAAAAAATGGGCTGGGTGTGCAGCTCAGTGGTCAAGCACTTGCAAAGCATGCAGGCGCAAGGCCCTGGGTTCAACCCTCAGTACCGCAAAAAAAAAAAAAAAAAAAAAAAAGAAGTAATTATTTGGAGATGGATTTAACTAACTTGTACTGAGCACTGTTCCAGGGTCAGGTCCTGCTCTGGAATTAGACATAACAAAGATGAGTAAGTAATCCATGAATCTAAACTTCAGAAACTTCACATTGGTGTGTAATAGTCCAAGATATGAAGAGGCAATTTCCATACAGGGGTGTGACAGTGACAGGTCCCACAGGGAAGACTCTGACACTCTATGTGCTCTTTCTGATGTCCTCCTTCATGGCTGCCCTCCCCGCTGTCAAAGCGCTTCAGCCATTCCTCCTGCCACTCTTGAAAACACTGTCTGAAACTCAGAGGTGGCAAGCCTCAGGGGCCACGTATGGGCCAAGGCAGTAAAGAGAAGGCAAGCCAGCATCCCCCAAAGCAAGTCATCATGGCTGCTGGGCTGTCACTCAGAGAAGGAGCAGCTTCTCCACAGTGGAGGGCATCCGGCTGTAATGGCGGTTGGTGGGCGGGCACATCAGGCTGGTGTCTGACAATTAGGCGGGCTGGGAAAGCCATCAATCACCCTCCTCAACTGATCAAGTGACTCACTGAGAATCAGCCCCGTGAAAGGCTCTGACACGCTCTGCTGTGGAAGACTCACGGTTCATTAGCGCATCTGCTGTGTTCATGAGTAGAACCACTAGACATTCAGGACGGGCATCCTTTGTGATTTGGGTTTTGCCTAGGTCTCTACTTCAGTGTTCACAAAACATATGCAAGCATTTTAATTTTCACTTTACAGATAAGAAAATCGAGACTGGAAGAAGTGATGTGGCTTTCCCAAGGTGAAATAACCACTTAGGATGTTTTTTAATCAACCAAAAATCTTAAAAACAATGTACAAGTCAAACCTAGCACACATCTGTAGACTAATTCAGCCACAGTTTCCAGTATGAAACCTCTGCACTGTTCTACGTGAGGACCACCCGTACCTCTTTTGAAAGCCCTCTCCAGACTCGTAAGGTAAAAAGTTAACTGCTCCGGAGTCCGCAGTGCTATAGCATGAAGCACATGCCAGAGCTAATCCATTTTTCACCTGATATGGAATGGTCAATTTACATAAGGAAATACATATTTCTTAAGTAAGTATCATACTCATCAAAACAAACATATATCTGTATATGTATAGATTATGAGCATATATACTATACACATATATATGTATCTATATTATCTGTGTTTGTTGTTAGGTGCTGTCCAGTCAGTGTCCAACACATAGCAACCCTATGTACAACAGGCCAGACACTACTGTCAGTGCTTCTCTGCTATTCACAGGGTTTTCAATGGCGGACTGAGTTTTGGGAGTGGGTTGCTGGTCCTTCTCCTAAGCCTACAGCACCTGGTGTTCCCAGGCGGTCTCCTACCCAAGTACTATCCAGGCCTGACCCTGCTTAGCTTCCAAGATCTGATGGGATCGGATGCCACAGTGGTACGGCTGCAGGCTATTTGTGTTTAGCTATCTCAAATATATGTACAAGTTGAGAAAGGCATCATGAAGTATGGCCATGTCATTTTTTCACCTTATGAAAGTCTTCAAATACATCCAAAAGTTGGAAGTCTATATTAATGGTTCCACTAAGTAATCTTCTAAAAAATATAAGCCAAACACATGGTTTTAAAAAACCAAATACTATAAAAGGGTATAATGTGTAGTATTAGTAATACAAATAGAAGTTAATAGCTATTAAGTACAAACTTCATGCCTAGAACTGTTCTGAGCACTTTTCATGCATTAATTTACTTAATTCTTATCACATCTTCATGCGCAGGTTCCTTACACTACCTTTTAACTGATGATGTTGAGTCCTAGAGACTCTAAGCAACTTCTCCAAGTTCACATGGCTGAAATGAGTTTCCTTCCTATTTCTGAACCCCCCACAAAGTCCACCAGTTCCTCTCCCAAAATAAGCACTATGACAAATTTCTTGTGAGCTTTCCAGAAGTATTCTGAGCATGTACAGTATTGCATGGGATGAGGGAATTAAATATATAGAAAAGTATAGAAAATAATATAACAATCACCTATGTACTGACCCTCTAAAATTCACAAAAAAATAAACTTTTAGCTATGTTTGAGTCACATTGTATTTAAATTTAAAATACAAATTAGAGAAGAGGGCATTGGGGGGTGAGCATGTGCAATGTACAATGATACGCACATACGGAAATGTCATCATTATGACATTACAACCCATTATGTTGTACACTAACTAAAAATTACTAATAAGAAATTGAAACTGAAAAAGAAAAGAATTAACAAACCAGAAATAAATCTGAAAAACAAAAAAGAAGTAACAAGCTGGGTGCTGTGGTGTCTGCCTATAATCCCAGTGACTTGGGAGGCTGTGGCAGGAGGATCCCGAGTTCAAGGCCAGATGAAGCCTGCACAAGAAGAAACATTAAGAAGGGCCGAGGGTGCAGATCAGTGGTAGGGCACTTACCCAGCAAGCACAAAGCTCTGGGTTCAACCCCTCAGAACCACAAACAGAAACAATAACAACAACAACAACAAAAAAAAACTAAACATCACTAAAATTTCTCTTTTAACCCCTTCCCACTTCCATGCACCCCTCCCAGACAACTGTCATCTTTATCAAGTGACCATCCTTCTAACCCATGCGCTTACTCTGAAACCACAGCTCATGCTGTGTCCTTACATATGGACAAAAGTGTGAGGGAGGCTCTGGTCTCTCTCGCTCTTCTTGTAAGGATAGCAATCCTAACCTCTTGGGCCTCACCATTACGACTTTATTTCACCTTAAGTACATCCAGCAAGGTCCTATCTTCAAATACCATCACATTGTGGGATATCAATATGTGAATCTGGGGGACGGGGCACAAACATTCAATCCATAGGGCCCACAGGCAATCCTGGCAGCTATGCAAACCCACTGGCATAGATGCAAATTATGGTGATGATTTAGACATCCATACAATGTGCAATTTCTGCACCTGGACACAGATGCAGTTATAGAGAAGTTAAACCATCACTGTCTGTTTCAGGCCCAGGAAGTAAATCAAACATTTGCCACTGAGATGGGAAACCCTGCTTGTCTATTTGTGAAAACTGCTTGTCATAAATAAAAGATCAAACTAGAAATACATATCAAACTTGATGCAGCCTGAGCTGGTTCAGCCAGAGAGGAACATGGTGAATTATAAAACCTCCAAGAGAAGAGAAGTCTGCCCATCTCCCTTGAGCTACACCATGACAACAAAGGAGGAAGCTGAACCATCCAAAACCCGAGAAATGTGCTACCCAGAATTTGTTCCACTAACATGAATGGATCATCCAATTAAGTTCATCAGCCACCTTGAAGACAAAGACTCCTGAATGGACCAGTTAGGTGATTAAACCATGCAACTGATTCCTTCCGACTCAGCTACAACAGGTGATGTAAGGCATAGACAAAGGAACAGAAGTTTTAGGGTCGGTGCAGACCAGGGTTTGAAGTCCACTTTCATCACTTACAAATTACCTATAAAATACATCTTGGCAGCGAACTTGACCCACACAAATCTACTGTCCGGATCTGCAAGATGAGGATAATAGTCTATATCTCCTAGGCTCCAATGGAAAGAATATGTGTCAAGTGGTTACTATGTACTAGGCATTGTGCTAAACTTACATAATCTTCTCAATAACCTGAAGTTGGTACTATTTTTACCTCATATTACAGACAAAGAAATTTAGTCATAAAGAGGTAACTTGCCTATTTGTGATCACATTACTAATGAAAGGAAGATAAGATAAACAATGTGACTTAGCTGTTTCCAGGCACAAGGGAGATGCTCAGTAAGTGCTTCCTCCTCACCCTATGTCATTCTCTCTAATTCTTATAAACTTTGGGTTTATGCAGGCATTCTCCTTTAAAATGTAAATATTTTAACTAGGACAAATAGCACATCAAACCATATCAGCCATGAAATCCAATTAGTTCAGCATCTTGTTTTCCAAATTTCCCTGAAGATAAAAATCACCTGGGGCACCTGGCATCTCTCTCCACTTTCCAGGACCCTGCCTTGGAGACTCTGAAGCAGTAAATTGGGATAAGGCTGGGGATTTGTGTTGTTAGGGAGCATCTCCCACATCTCTGGGGACTTGGAGGCTCAGGGAAGCTAGGTAAATTGGCACATTCACCCCAGTCAACAGGGAGCTGTGGGAATTATTATTTGTTGTTGTTAGGTGCTGTTGAGTCAGATCTGACTCACATCGACTTTAAGTAGAACAGAACAAAACACTACCGAACACTGTGCCAAGCACATAGTCTTTTTATGTTTGAGCCCATTGTTGCAACCACTGTGTTTATCTCATTTTGAGTCATGACACATTAACAAAAGGAGGCCCCAGGGGCTTTACTCCATTCCCATCATTAAGGTCAACTATTCTTTGAGGAGGCAACTCTTACCCAGTCATTTCTTGAATGCCTTCTAAGCTAGGAAACTCATTTTCCAACCCTATATATGACAGTGTTTCTCTGTTATTCATAGGATTTTCAATGGCTAATTGTTTCAAGAGTGGGCTACTGGGTGCTTCTCCCTAGTCTGTCTTAGTCTGAAAGTTCAGCTGAAACCTGTCCACCATAGGTGGCCCTGCTGGTACCTAAGATACTGGTGGCATAGCTTTCAGTACCACGGAACATGTAGGCACCCCCCACAGTACTACTAGCCAACAGACACGCTTGTGTGGGAATTATATGTCCATTCAAATAACAGTATCAGAAATATAGGGTTGTAGGTTTAGTTTAGTCCTCTCCCTTCCTTTTACTGATAGGGAGATTAAGTACCAGTGAGCGGTGCTCATACCACCTCGGTATAGCAGACTTGGGATCAGAATGAACACTTCCTGATTCCCACAGCACTTTCTGCTACTATAACACCTTTAGGACCAGCAAATACTGGTTGGAACATAAGGGTACAGAGGTAGAAGCCATTAAAAACCCTGGGAAATATCCGACTTCAGGGAATGTGGCTGGCGTAATATGGTGACTCTAGGGGATAACAGTGTGTTACATACTTGGAAGTTGCTAAGAGAGTAGATTTTCAGCGTTCTTGCCAGAAAATAACAAGTATATAAGATAATGAGTCATTCCACAATGTATTCATACATTAAAACATCATGTTGTACACCATAAATACATATGGCTTTTAGTTGTCAATTGAAAAATAAAAGCTAAAAAAATAAGCCTGAATGGGAGACCTATGTGACCATCCCTGGGCATCTCAGAGAAAATCTGAGAGGCAGAGCAGGAGGAAACACAATGATTGCTCCTGGTATGTTCAGTAGGACCTGAATTTCTTGCATTCACTTACACTCTGTAGCTCTCTCTTCCCCTTTTCTCTTTCATCTTTTTCTTTCCCTTTGTGTTCACTCTGTACATTTTTTTTCAGATATGTTCCCAGCAAACTACTAAAATGCTTTTGCTATTTATTTATGTATTTATCTTCAGAAAGAACAGACTTTTTCATTAGGATTGAATGCCTGAAAAAAAAAGGTCTAATTTTTCTTTCCCTCAGTGACATCTCTTTCCAGGGAAAGAAAACACAAAATAACAACAGAAGAACTTCTCCCTCCCAGCTATGACTCTGATTCTTCACTCAGTCCACTTCGTTTTCTTCATCTTCCTCCAGAAAATACGCAAGAGCAGCCTGGCCCTGGATGGAGGAAATCTGACGCCTTAGGCGGCCTGCTCATGAGGCTTGGGAAACCCGCTCCTCGCCTGCCGGTCAGAGCCTTCTGCTCTTGTACAGTCCTGTTCCTCCACAGGGGGTTCCTTGTTGTAAGGCTTTTCTTGGACTCAAAGAGAGAGTCAGGTAGGGAGCGCAGGTGGACGTGACATGTCTTATTTTTGCTTTAACCTGCTCAGGACATGCAGGGAGAAGCATTGCTGGAACTTTAGAAAGAGAAGCACAAAACCCGGTAGATTCTATGAGGCTGGGTTAGGAGCAGCCACACACGGTGTGTCTAGGTCCACACACGGATGTTATATGGCAGCCGATTACGCAGGACAGATCCAAAGGGTCCTTTCTCAAGAAGCCACATCCTGCTGACCCTGGGGAAGAAGTATCTCACCAACTTGTACCCAAAGAGACCCTTCAGATCCCCTAGGCTAGAAGTTTCCCAAACCTGGCCAGACTGTGGTCTCAGTTTCCACTGAGGTGCTCAAATCTAAAGACATGAATGATGGGATCAGAGAAGAAATGATTTGCCATTTTAACCTTCTTCCCAAAAAGTCTTCTGCAAATATCTTCAAGTTCCCAAACAGTGTGAGGACACTCTCTTTCCATGGGAATAGGATGGGAGAACATTCATGAAGCTCTGATGTCAGGCTTGCTTAGGTTCAAATCTTGGCTCTGTCGTTTGTCAGCTGTGAGGTCCAAAGGAAGCTAATTGACCCCCCTGAGCTAGAATTTCTTCATCTGTACAATGGGAAACATGCTAACTGAAGCTACTTCAGAGGGGCACTGTAAGGATTAAATGAGGTGATAAGTTCAAAGCACTTAGAAAAGTAGCCAGAACTTAATATGCTTGTTTGAGCTAATGTTAGACATATGTCTGATTTGATTGAATTATTAAACTCTGTTCCTTTACTTTCCAATCAGGAAAAATAATTCAAAGACCTAATTAACAGATTGTGAGTGGTAAAGACTATTTGCCACCATCTGCCCCAACTCCAAAGCAATGACCACAGCCACAACATGCAGCCAAGTTAAGTTACCAAGAGCATAACCCAATTATTTCTAATGTTGTTTCAATATTACTTTAAGTTTTAAAAATATATATAGTGGCAGATTTACCATTCGGTTACACGTAGGGTCGTACAACACTTGGACCCAACAGGACAGCACCTAACAACAAAACAATAATATTAAAATGAGTTTTTATTCCCAAGGATTCTTGATTGGCTTATTTTCATGGTGGGTTTCAGAGGGAAATCAGACCAGAATAGACCCTAACTTGTGATAAATTAAAGAACAAGTACATGACATTCATCCACCTACCACTTACTTAAGTAATGGAGTCAGACTGACCTAGATTGTAATTCTGTGTTGGCTTTTTGCTACATTGTAAACCATTTGGGGCAATTATATAAACTCCCTGAGCCCTTGGCTCTTTTCCTAAAATGGAGACAATGGCAATAATAATATATAGTTCATAGTCTTTGCAGGGACTAATTAAGAGGATACAGGCACTTAAAAAATATCTTTCTTTGCCTCTTCCTGCAAATCCCCCTTCTGCAGGCTGTCTCTGGACTGGTTCAAATTGTTTGTTTGTGAGATGCACTGGAAGAGGGATCACGTCTAGCTTTTCATCACTGGATCCCTAGCACCTAGCTTAGTGTGTGGCACATAATAGGTACTTAATAAGTACTTGTAGAATGGATGAATGAGTGTATAACTACCCGCTTCCTAAAGAAATCAGGAACCCTGTGTTTTCACTGTGCCTTCCTACCTTCCCCCTGATTCCATTTCCTTTCCTTTCCGAGGCTGTAGCCATCTGAACAATACCCTGACGGCAGATTTTTTTTTTTTTTTTAATGAAAGTGCTGGGTATTGAGCTCTTTCTCGCCATCTGCCCTTATTCCTGTGCTACTAATAGCTTTGATAGCTTTGTGGGGATTTTTTCTCCACAAGATAAATGGCAGTTCTTGGCTAGGAACACCTTCTGAAGTGGCCCTGGTGAAATGAAGTTATTTTAAACCTGTAGTATCTCTGCAGTGAGCAGTCACAGACCAGCTTTACAGGCCCTCCCAGAAACATACAATAGGCCAGCTCTTTGAGGAACACTGAGGAATGAGTCTTCTCCTTCCCAGAATGTCAAAGAGAAAAGAGGATGTGGCCAGATGGAGCGGGAAAGCTTAGTTCATGGTTGGCATTGGATACCCATGTCTGTTGACCCCAAAATGGAGGCAAAATGAGAAGAAAGCTATTTGTCTTGACCGCCCTATTCCACTTTACCTTATGTCTTCACTCTGCCCTGGACTCCCAAAGGTCTAGGGCTCCCTAACATTTAAATCTCATTTTATTATATAACATCTCGCTCTCAGTGTGCCACCCAGGTTTCATTTTGCTAATCTGTCTTCTTAAACTCACATCTATTTGTTAGTTAATGAACTAATGGCCCAACTACCTTGAAAAACACATTGAGTGTTTTTAATAATTCCCAGTGGGCATCCCAAACGTGTGTTTACTACCCTTCACCATTCTATCTCCAGAAATTAGCACAGGGCTAAACATGTAGGAGGTTCTCAATAAATATTTGTGGAAAAAATAAAATAATGGAATGCCCTATGAAAAAAAGGACACATATTAATTCTGATTATAACATAAACCAAAAATATCAGTGGTTTAAAATAAATTGCTTTCTTCCTCTCTTATATAAATGTTTAGAGGTTGGAAGTTCAGGGCTGATATGTTTCTACTTCATAAAAGAACAGAGCTAATAACAGCAACAAAAAATTACAGAGGGGCTGGTGCTCTTATAAGTACTATACACTTACTACAGTAAGCCAAGTGCGGGTCCTCTAATCAAATCATTTTCAGCCTCATTACTGTTTATATGAACTTGGGTAATTGGCTAACCTTCTCAGGGCCTGTTGCCTCAGCTGTACAAAGAAGAAAATGAAGACAGAAGAGCAGGAAAAGCAGAAGGCAGAGGAAGAGGAGGAAAGCAAAGGAGAGGATTCATGAAATCATCACTGGTAAAGGAAAAGGCCCACGTGCCACACCTTCACAGGGAAAACTGCCCACTCCCTGTCCACCTGTCTCTCATCACTGCCTCCTTCCTGCCATCATTCAGAATTCCTAGCAAAGGGTGAACCAGTGTCTGTACAGTTGGGAAAGCTGACGAAACAAGGACACAGGGTTTGAAGAAGTGTTCCCTGAAATCTTTCCATTATTTCCTCAAGAATATACTTATAAGGTTGTATAGCATTTTCATGCTGAGCACAAGACTCGGCACATATTAGGTTTCCAATATACTTAAGGTTTCTTCTCTTCCATTCCTCAAAAAGATGTTTTTAAAATTTATTTCTAAAGGAAAAAAAGCTTGGTTAGAGTTATATCTTCAGATTTAAATCCAGTATAATCAAAAATCCACTCATTTTATTCTCAAGAGTATGACTTCTTGATCTTCTGTAATACCTTTAAATGAATTTGGAATGTTTGTAATTCCTGAGCATTTAGCAGTGAAGAATTATTTTAGTATCATGTTTTAATTATAGATCTCTAGATTGGACAGTTCACCTGGAGTTCATGGATCTGGATATTGGTAATAATTGGAAGACTTTTATTTCCCTGTCCCTTGGATTCCTAACATATAATGCAGAGGAAAATGTCAGCCAGGTTCAGAATTTCTGATTTATACCAATTTTGTCATCTCCAGTGGGGGAAGTGAGAAAATGAGTAAGGACACAAGTCAGAAACATTTGGAGATATTTTTCATTTTCTTATTATTTTTGTTAAAGACAACTCTCCAATAGTCATTCTTCCTCCAGTTATAATCTGGATTTTTCAAGGCATCCTGAACAGGACTTAAGGATTCTGGAAATCCTTTTTATTAGCCCAGAAACTCTCTTTGCCTCTCTCCTATGTTAGAGCTTTTGTTTCCCAAACTCCACATCTATCTTTTTCTTCATTTAATGTTTGGATTTAGGAGAGAACATTCTCAGTACTTTCAGCAAGGATACTTTGAAAAGTAAATTTAATGACATCTTGTATGTCATAAGATTTCTTTTTTTTTTTTTTTTCTTCCTACCATATTTCAAGGATGATTTGTTGTTGTTGTTGTTAGGTGCTGTCGAGTCGGTATCCAACTCATAGCGACCCTCATAGGGTTTTCAATGGCTGACTATTTCAGGATTGCCTTGGGAGTGGATTGCCAGGTCCTTCTCCCGTTTTTGCGGCGCTGGGAATTGAACTCGGATCCTCAGAGACTGCAGCGCAGCGCTCTACCCACTGAGCCAAATCCCAGCAAGGATGATTTAGCTGGGTATAAGATTTTGGATCAGGATAATTCTGAAGATATCCCTCATTGTCTTCTAGATTCTAAGGTTTAGACTGCAGGCTTTCTCTTGAATATCCCGATGTCATTCCAACTCCACATTCTTTGGGGCATTTTTAAATTTTTGAAGTACTTTCATGAACTTCTCTAGCAGGACTGCTCTAAAATTTGATAATGAGGTGGCTTGGCGTGTGGAATTTTACTTCATTCACTGTGTGGGCACTCAATAGGCTCTTTTGTTTTGATACTTTAGAAATTTTCTCCTCATTTTCTCTTTTCATGATCCTCTAATATTCTTATCTCCCTCTCTTATTTTCCATCTTTTTATCAGTTTTTATATTTCTGAGCCATTGCTTCAACTTTATCTTTAAATCGCTGTACTAAAATTTGCTATATGTCCTTTTATACTTAATTTCTAAGAGTTCTTTCTTGATCTGTCACTGTGCCTTTTCTAAAGTATCCTGTTCTTATTTCATAAACTTACTAGTTATATTTTATTATCTCTTTGAGACTATAAATTGCTGGTTTCATGATCCAGGCATTATCTGTTTCTTCAACATTGCTTTCTTCTGTTTTATTTAGGTCATTGACTTCTATACAAGATTTCTTTAAATGTCTAGCAATCTGAGGATTTCATTCTGATTTAATAAGGCACTCAAAGGATAATTTAGAGGTGGGATTTAAAAACTGTATGTTATTAATGGTGTACAGCATAATGTTTAGATATATGATACATTGTGGAATGACTAAATCAAGTTAATTAACACATCATTAAGACAGGCATTCATATTAATAGAAAGCTGTGTGTTTCTAAACAGGTATTGTCAATTGATGAACGTTAGGATTAAGGATCTAACTTCCTTTTTGAATGCCCCTAAATGCCAGTATACCTGTCATATTGTGTTTCCAGGTGACAAGTTTTCCCAGAGATGACTTCTCCATTCTCCTACTTGGGTGGTCTAGGTCTGGCGGACAGCGTTGCAAAGCTGAGACTCTCAGGATTAATGACTTAATTTCCATAGCGCATCTTACCCCAACCTCATCTAAATCTGGTACCCTAATACAGGGACTCTATGGCTATATTTCTCTAGAGAATAAAATTAAAACTTTTCTCCAAGGAGGTCTACAAGTGGGAGGAGACTTTGTGGTTTAACTTCTTCTTATTAAAACTTCTAGTTAGTCGTCTTGTTTTCAATCTTTTCCCATATCTATTTTTGATCCTTTTTGGGAGTTTGTACTACAAATAGATTTGCTTCTTATTAGCTCCTCCTCCTGGCAGGATCTACCTTTCAGCTTTCTCATATGCTAGGACAATTAGCCCTTACTACTCCTTTTTTTTCTAGAATTCAAAATTACATTGGCATTTCTTGCCTTCTATTATGTCTCCTTACATTCTTTTTGTACTTGAAGAGTTTTCTCTTTTTACTTCTTATCCTTTTATTGTTGCTTCAGGGGATTTTAGATGGGCAGACCTACAGGAATGTGGAATGTATTCCATCCACCACACTGAGCTCAAGTAACTTATTTCAAAACGATAGGCATCGCTATTTTCTATTGAGGACCTAGAATCAAAATACTGAGACTAAGAAGACCCAATACTAGGTTCCAAGACACCCTGAACAAACTCATACCAGAAAGTAGCTATAAATAGTAGGCTGTGTACAATAATTTCACTTAAAGTATACTTTTCCAGGAAATTATCTTATTTGCTATTTACAGATAGCAAAGATAAAAATTTTCATCTAATTAGCATTTTGCACAGGAAGAAATTGATGTTCAGAAATATTAACTGTCCAGGATACCATAATACATAAAAGTTGGGGAATGACTCCAGACTTTCTAGCTGTTTGTGCTATTCTGCTTCCACATTCCTGCTGCTGTGGTCGGAATGTTTGCAGCCCTCCAAAATCACATGCTGAAAATTACCAATGTGAGAGTGCAATAGTCTTCCTTAGTTACAGTTAGCTGTAGTCAACTTGGGCCTAAAATATTAAGTGGAAAGTTCCAGAAATAAACAACTCGTGTTTTCAATCATGTGCCATTCTGTGTAGTCTGATGAAATCTTGCCTTGTTTCACTCTGTTGTGCCTGGGACATGGATCATTCCTTTATTCAGTGTATCCATGCTATATACACTACCAATCCATTAGTCACTTGTTATCAAATCAAATAACAGTTTCACATTGCTTGTGTTCATTTTTTCAATTTAATCATGGCTCCTAAGCACAGTAATAGTGATGCTATACATTTAGATATGCCAAAGAAAAGCAATGAAGTATGCATTTTAAATGATAAGATGAAGATTCTCAACTTAAGAGAGAAAAAAATCATACACTGAGGTTGCTAAAATAATGATTAGAATCCTAAGAATTGTGAAGATGAAAAAAGAAAGTCATGCTAGTTTTGCTGTCATATCTCACACTGCAAAAGATATAACCACGGTAAGTGGTAAGTACTTAATTAAAATGGAAAAGGCAGGAGAGAGACACACAGAGACAGGGGCGGGAGAGAGTGTTTGATACTATCCATAGGTTCAGACATCCACTGGGGGTCTTGGGCTATAGCCCAAAAACTCCCAGTGGGCTTCTATGGGTTTTCTCTAAGGTGCCCATCATCATTTCTGATCTAATACCCTGGCCTACAGAGTTCATCCTTGTATACATTATTTTAATATATAGGCTTTTTCAGGGCAGACTTTTAAAGTCTTGATGTCTTCCATATTTATTTGTCTTTCCCTCTATGCTACCAAAAGCTGGAAGGTATTACAGAGAGAGGAGAAAAAAACATCTTATCTCAGCTCTGTCCTTAACTAAGTGATATTGGACAGACTGTGGTGTCTCAGCATCCCTATCTTTAACAATAATGCTACCTCAGTTTTCAAATTGCTTCGAAAAGCCTTCTATAACTGTATTATGAGGAAAGGTCTTCAAAATAAGAATCAGATTAATTAAAAGATCATTCCTTGCAGCCCTTTTCTGGTTGCACACGCCCATAATTGCAGCAACTCAGGAGAGGGGAGGATCACAAGTTTGAGACCAGAGGCAGTCTGCATAATTTAGTGAGACCTTGTCTCAAAAATTTTTTAAAAAGGAGCTTGGCATACAGCTCAGTGGTCCAGCACTTGCAAAGCATGCAAGTGCTAGGCCCTGGGTTCAATCCCCAGTACCACAGGAAAAAAAAAAAAATCATTCCTTGCAATGTTCTTTCAGTAAATTGAATGTTGTACCAAACCAGGAAACTTTAGGTTGAGTTTCCAAACTGCATGGCAAAGGTTCACATGACTTGATATATAAGTAGTGGGTTATAACTAGCGAGTGGACTTAGTTGATTATCAAACAGTGTTACCCATTAATCACAAAGATGCAGTAACTCATGAAAGGTCTGAAAAATTATTTCTGTACAAAAAAAAAAAATCAGTGTCTTTTGCCAAGAAATCCAACACTAATGTTGGTCAGAAAGAAACAATGTGAAGATGACTAAGAAAATTGTAACATCTAATATAGTTTTATGGAAAAATGGATGACAGAATTTTTAAATCTGGGTCAAGAATAACATTTCAAGTTATTTACCCTGAGATTTAAAAAAAAAAGGCTCTCATATATTACACTAAGATATAATACAAACCTGTAAGTTTGGGCAACTTTTTAAAAAAATCATTTCATATGCTTTTTTAAGCACTTCTTAATTTAACCCTTCTTTTCCCCTACACTTCAACAGATCACTTTCTTCAATTAAACCAGAATTTCTGGACTTCAAGAGTGAAGTTATCTCACAAACAACCTGGCTACAGTCTTTCCACATCTTTTCCAGATATCTGAAACCCTTTTGCATGCCATTGGCTTTAATTTTCCCACCCCAAATGTCTATAGAATGCTGTTGACCTTGGGAGAGTCATTTTTTTTCTCCCATTATATGATGGGGAGAAAAGATGCTTTGGATTAATGCAGCTGTCTCCAAGGTCCAGGATCTAAGACAATAATTCTATCTTTGTAGTAAATATTTAAAAGCACCAAATCCATAGCAATGTATATTTGGGTTAGAATACTAACTCTGCCGTTCATTATCTATTAGTCCTTAGAGAAGTTCCTTAATCTCTCTAACCCTCTACTTCCTTTAAATGAGATAATTCTATTATCTGCAAGACAAGATTATTATATGAGTTAAATGAGGTAATTCATGTAAAACAATTAACATAATGCCTAGCCAGTGATTTTTGTTGTTGTTAGGTGCCATCATCGTGTTGGTCTGACTCATAGTAACCTTCACAGGGTTTTCAATGGCTGATTGTTTCGGGATTGCTTTGGGAATGGATTGCCAAGTCCTTCTCCCATTTTTGTGGTGCTGGGGATCGAACCCAAGTCCACAGAAAGTGCAGAGCAGCACTCTACCAACTGAGCCAAGCCCCAGCCCAGCCAATGATTAGTCTTTAATATTAGTTAGCACTTCTTTATCATTATGATTAGGAACTGTAGCTACTGTAGTGGATTCTCCTACAGCTGGTTGTTTGTTGACACCTCCAGGAAACTGGAAGACTTTGAAACACATTCTCAGTGACCCTCATTCCTCACAGTGTTTTCTCAGCTATTGCTCAAAACAAGCAGCATTTCCCTTAGTGTTCCTCTTTTTAGAAATAGTTCATTGTTTTCCACTGGAAATCAAGAGCTTTTGAGCTGATCCTGAGATAAAAACAAAAACCACAATGCCCCATGGCACAAGTTGTCATGTAAGTTTGTTGATTTAACTCCAACATTTTAAGACACTCTTCATTTCTCCTTGGCTCCATGTTAATATAACTAATAGCCATTAAAAAAAACTATTATCTCTAGCATGTGGATTAATAGGCACCCAATCACTTAGTCTGGTGCTTATGCAAATGCTTTTGTCTGCCTCTGGACAGTGTGGTCAGAAGGGCAGGCAGTGAGGGAGAGCTTGTTTTCATGATAATTTGAATTACTCTTGGGTCATCTTAGCCCTCAAACCTGATTTACAAATAGAAAAATCAAACTCATAAATTATCCAAAATCTAGTATGTTAATTTGTTCTTTGCCTTCTTCCCTTGCTCATTATGCACTGGTGTTCTCATAAGAAATTTCCAACCACTATCCAGAATCCCATGATGGGTTTCTTTGGAAAACCTCCAGGAAAAGCCGGTCTTCTCCTCAAAGTCTTGTTACCAGCTGATTGATTTTCCAATTCCAGTTCTACTCTGGCGGATCGTGGCCCCAAGCATTACCCTACTCTGGTTTGCAATAAAAGTATGGATGTGTTAGGTTTATTGGGCAACTCTCAGTACGCCTCCCTGCAATTGTTAAGAGACAAAATAGTGACTGGCATTGTATTTCCAGCATTCTCAATTCATGGTACCTGGTTCTCTCACTAATGAATTAGAGGGTTGGAAAGAAAACAGCAGATTTGGGGCTGGGGTCCTTGCATCCACAATTTACCTACAGACAGATGCTTGTTAACTATGTGACCCTAAGCCAAAGGATTAGCCTTTTGAATTTGAAATGTACCTGCTAGGCACCATTTCATCCATCAGCAACTCTTGTCCTATCTCCTTTAAGAATTGCTCAATTCCATTTCCTGCGCTCTATCCCCATGACCACCATTCCAGTCCAGCTCATCAACATTTCTTCACTGGACTTCATTAGTAATTTCCAACCTGGCATCTCAGTTTCCCTTCCTGGTCTTCTGTGATCCAATTCCCACACAGAATGATCTTGAAACAAGGAAGACCATACTTCCCTAACTGAAATTACTTATCTCCTCCTCCCCAAAGATCTTTCCATGGTCCAGAGTTCCTATGTAATCTGCCTACGCACCACCCCCCACCTTTAAGACCTCATTTTCTCCCTCACTCTGGACTCCCAATGCACCAGTTTCCTTTCTAGTCTTCAAACACTAAGGTCTTTCTCACTTCCTTCCTTTGAAATTGCTAGTCACTCTCCACAGAAAGCTCTTTCTCCATATTTCTACGCCATTGCTCCTCTTTCTCATTCATATTGCTCAGTATCAATGCTACCCCATCTAAATATCATCCCTTGCTATAGGTGGAATCTAAATGTCCCCCAAACACCATGTGTTTCAATGTTGGTCCCCAGCTGGGGGTGTTGCCCTGGGAGGTTATAGAACTTTAGGAGGTGGGCTCTAGGTTGGCAGAAGTGACTGGGGGTCGGCCTTTGGAGGGTTTTATCTGGACCCATGGGTCCGGTCACTTTTTCTTCTTTCTACTTCTGGTCTGCCGTGCCATGAGGTCCTCTAACACATGCCCCGCAGCCTGTCACTGCCACACCTAGCCCACCACCATTATGGACTGTGAGCCTTTAACTGTGAGCCTCTAACAAATCTCTCCCCCCGTAAGTTTGTTTTGGTGGGTTTTTCTGTCACACTGATGTACCAGCTGACTAATATATCCTTGCTTCGGCATTTTTCAAATGAATCTGTTTTTACAGTACTTACCACAAATTTAAAATATCTATTTAGTATTTCATGGATTTCCTAGCAAACACACTTTCAAGGCCAGGATCTTGCATTTTGTGCTCAGCTGTATCTCCACCACACGGCTTTAGTAGGCACAATTCTCAGACAGCCCCCACGAATCCTGCCAGTGCTGCAACCCTATTTAACCTCTTTCCCTTGAATGTAGGCAGGATTTATGAGTACGATGGGGTTTCACTTTCATGATAAGGTTATATTACGTGAGAAAGATGAAAGCATTCTGAAGATGTAATAAAGGTTCCTAATAAGTAGACTCTGAGGGCATTATCTTGGGTGGCCTAACTTAATCAGGTGAGTCCTTAAGTTAGAAAGGTAAGTAAGCAACAGTAGCAGATTCCTGCCCACTGTCCGGAGGAAGTTGTGACTCATGTCTTAAGAGGAGGAGGCAAGGGGAGGTGAGGGCGTGAGGGTGACCTCTGGCAGCTGAAAGCAATCCCCAGCTGGCAGCTAGCAAACAAGGAGGATTCTAGCCTTACAAGTGCAAAATAAATTCATTCTACCAACATCTGTTCACTTGAGAGAGCACACTACACATCAGGTAAGATTACAGCCTGGGGTACACAGAGATTTCAGCCTGACGAGACACTGAGAAAAGGACCCATCTAAGCCTGAACTCCTCACCCCTAGGCTGTGTGGGATAACAAATGTGTGTGGTTTAAGCCACTTCCTTTGTAGTAATCTGCAACACAACAATAGGTACAAATATTAACATGCCTGCTAAATATCAAGCACACAGTGAATGTCCCTGAGTACATGGATAGCCAATTTGGTTTCCTTATGGATTTTTGGAGGTAGGCATTATATTTAGGTATAGAAAGGGGAAACATGAGGGAAGTGAGTCCTTGGATGGGAGAATAAAGAGAGAAAGGGAAATCAGCTATGGACAAATGCTTCACAATTATTCCAAGGGTGTGCCTGCCATCTCATTTCAGTAGAGTCCAAATAGCTCAAGACCTATTTGCCCAAATATCTGGAACTATTTGGAGAAGTAAATACTGGGAAGGTACATATGGAAGAATGAGTTACACTCACCATAGATTAATGAGGCCTGTGTTCAGAAAAACAATACAGAAGAAATTCAAAAAGAATTCCAATCAAGAATAGTAAAGTTTACATTTTTAGTCCTTGTGTTTCCAGAAGCTCAAACAAAGCAGAGATTTTCTACTCACATAAGCCTCAGTATAACACGGAAACCCTCAATCCAATGCACAAAGCCGAAGAGCCTCAGAAGCTTTGTGTGTGTTTGTTTTTGTTTTGTTTTATTTTCTCCACTTTCCCAAAGGAACAGAAATCTATTATGCATACCTTCACTACAGCAGCAAGCACTCCCTCCTAAAATTTATCAAGCTGCTCACAGGGGCCTCAAAGGGCCCCGGCCTGAGTATGCAGAGCACCGCAGCCAGGTGGAGAGACATGGATTGCCCCTGAAACTCCTGCACTGTGAGACCACTGGCAGGTCTCTCCATTTCTGGATCCCAATAGCTGCAAAGGGGAATCACAGTTCAAGCTACCCATCTCCACTCTGGCATCAGCGTGAGGTCACATGAATGCAGAGTTAAGGGTAGGATGCTATGCAAACGTGCAACTTCCTAAAAGCTGGTCACACAGAAGAGTCAAGGAAACGTTTACTAGAAAAGACCTTGTCTCTCTGTGGACTGTTCAGCAGTCAGCAAAGGGCTCTGGGCCCAAGAAACAATTAATCTTCTCAGGCTATTGCTGAAGGACTTACTCCATCAGCACGTCCACCACTTAGCACATCAGGAAAATGCACAACAGCTACTGTGTTATCAACAGGGCACTGGGATCCATAAGCTGCTTTCTAGAATAGAGTGTTACATGCTGATGCAAACTTTGACTTGTTATTTATGGCAATGGAAATACCCAATAGAGCTATTTCTCTACGTCTTGCTTGCATATCAGGTACGTGGTGGCAAACGAAGCAAATCTCTGCCTTCGTGCTACAATGTTTTTTAAAGACAATCTTACTGCTTTCTGACTTCAAGCCACCCAAACATACTTCCAAGTCATTTAGCCAAATCATGTTGTTGAGATCCCTTCTTCATGAAGACTTCACTCAGTTCTCCCAGCTGACACTGTCCCAGAACACTAGGTACTCACATTGAGGGAGGAACTTACCAGGAGTTTTCTCGTGTTATACACTTCTCTTCTCCCCTAGTTCAAGAAGCTTGAAGGAAAATAGGGCACTTTGATCTTGGTATTCCTTAAAATCCTGTGCAAAACATCTCACCTGAACTCAAGAATGTCCATCAATATTAATGGTGTTCAGCTTTCTTCTTTCAACACATAATGTTCCATATAATTTGCTTTTGATAAAAGACATAAGGTTTATGGATGCCTTTTCTTTTAAAAGCAAATTGTTGTTGTTGTTGTTGTTGTTGTTAGGTGCCGTAGAGTCAGTATCCGACTCATAGCGACCCTGAGTACAATAGGTGAAACACTATTGTCAGTGCTTCTCTGCTGTTCATAGGGTTTTCAGTGGCGGATTGATCTTTGGGAGGGGGTTGCCGGGTTCTTCTCCCAAGCCTACAGCACCTGGTATTCCCAGGTGGTCTCCCATCCAAGTACTAACCAGGACCAACCATGCTTAGCTTCTGAGATTTGACGGGATCGGATGCCACAGGGCTATGGCTGCAGGCCAAAGTAAATTAGAGAATATTTAAGTTTTCCCCTGTAATCCCATTACCATGACTCAAGTCCTTTTGGGGATTCTCTCAAAAGGGAGATGAAGAGGTAGAGTTACTATCACTTGGGAAATAATAACTATGCATGACCTGAGGATATCCATGGAAATTTACTATTGTCATAGTACTTATCCATGATTTGTATGAGTGAACCAATGAGCAAATGTGGAGAACTGATTTTTCTAAGACACCTAAAATATTTTCCTACATAAATTATATAAGTTCTACATCTCTACCAATATATAAAGTAGCGTTATAGTTTGAATTATGAAATGTCCCCACAGGCTCATGTGCTGCATGCTTGATCCTCAGCCGGTGGCACTGATTTAGGAGGTTCTGCAAAACTAGCTGGAGGAAAGGAAGCAGGTCGCTAGGGGCATGTCCTTGGGGGCTGTACCACGCCCCTGGCCTCTGTCCCCAAGTCTCCTTTCTTCCTTTCCTTCCTCCCTCCTGCCCTCTGTGCTTCCCAGCCATTATGAGGTAAAGAAACTCCTCTACCATAGGCTCCCACCAACGTGATATTCTGCCTTACCATGTACCCACAGCCAACAGAATCAGGGACTATGGACTAAAGTCTCTGAAACCATGAGACAAAATAAACCTCCCAGGTATTTGGTCACAATGATGAAAGTCTGATTATCAGAAGTAGGTAATACAAGTTTCTTCCCTCTAAACCGACTGGCCATAGCCAACTACTATTAACAGGCTTATTTGCAGCCTTCCAGATTTTTTTCTATGTCCATATATACAAACATCATTATATTCTAATATGGAGCCACACTTTAAAGCTCTACACTATCATACATACAGCAGGCATAGTATTTGACTATTGGATTTAATGTCATTTACCTCTTTAATCCTCTTTTGTTGGTCACTTAGGTTTTTCCTTTTTTTATTATTATTGTTGTTGTTAGGTGCCATAGAGTTGGGTCTGACTCACAGAGACCCTATGCACAACAGGACAAAATACTCCCCAACTCAATGCCAGACACATGATCATTTTTCTGTTTAAGCCTATTGTTGCAGTCACTTGTCAATCCATATTCCTTTTTGTCATTGACTTGCCACTCTCCCAAACATGATATCCTTCTCCAGGGATTGAGCCTTCCTTTCTGCATGTCCAAAATACATCAATGCAGTATAGCCATCCTTGCTTCCAAGGAGCACTGTGGTAGCACTTCTTCTAGGACAGATCCTTTGGTTCTCTTGGTGGTTCATGGCATATTCAATATTCATCTCCAGCACCGCAACTCAAAAGCATCAATTCTTCTCTTGTCTCCCTTATTCAACGTCCAGCTTTCACAACCTTATGATGTGACTGAAAACACCATGGCATGAGTCAGGTACATCTACATGTTCAATGTGACATCTTTGCTTTTCAGTATTCTAAAGAGGTCTCTTGTAACAGCTTTTCCCAGTGCAGTGCATCTTTCAATTTCTTGACTGCTGCTTATTAGGTGATTAAGACAATTAAATACTACTTGTTGTTAAAATGATGTTGTGGTGAGCATCCCTGGATGTGCAGCTTTGTGCGCTAATGTGGCTGGTTTGGGGAAAGTAGAATTCTTAAAATGTAATTTGGCAATATCAAAACGCAAACTGCACCTTCCCTCTGGACCTAGAATGCCACTTTCTGGTTACTTTTTAAGACTGTCATCTCCTCAGTACTGTATCATGGTCTTTCCCTATAACCCAAAGTTGTTCTTTTAGGATAGCTTCAGGCACAAAATCATGGGGGAGGAAAAAGAAAACTACTTTGTGATGCCCAAGAGACCTG
The DNA here is from genome assembly GCA_007922755.1 of Pedetes capensis. Classification (NCBI taxonomy): domain Eukaryota; kingdom Metazoa; phylum Chordata; class Mammalia; order Rodentia; family Pedetidae; genus Pedetes; species Pedetes capensis. Next base: position 13,361 of record VMDO01019294.1, on the reverse strand, counting down.
ATGATTTTTATTCACCAAGTGACCAAGGATGATGAGCAGTCATAGTATCTACCAAAGACAGAGAATTTAAGTTCAAGGATCATATGTATCAGCCCAGTGTAAGCAGCTTCTCTGGGGATTCTGATCCAGGTAAGCTTTAATGATTTGAAAGATGTGAAAGCTGTTTTGCAGGAAAGTTGTTAAAAGCAGGAATTGACCTAGAAATAGTGTGAGGCCTGCCAGTTTCCCACTGCTTTCCCCTGCTTATCCATCATCTCTGTCTCAAATCAAGCTAGTGTTTGGATCTGTTCCACGTTGTTACCCAAGGCTTTTAGATTACATTGTCTCGGCAGCCTCTAAGCAGGCAGTTAAAGATGAGAGAAAGACGGCGGCCAACCCTTTCATTTATTTTCATACACCGGTCTCCACGTTGGGCAGGACATTCAAAGATCTTCCCCAGCTTCTCCATCCCTGATGCACACGCAGGAATCTGAGCACTTCAAAGCATACTGTGTTATTAAACTGCTCTCTAAACATGAGCCTAAGAATGCAATGGTCTTCTGGGAACCCGGGCTTTTCTTGAAACACTAGTTGGTTGAGCTTATGAAAAGGAATGATCGACCACAAAAAAGTCACAGCTCAGCACACACCAGCAGGTAAAGTGGGATCCCATTGTCTCAAAGGCTGCTAGCCTGCAGAGAGAACCGAGTTAGGGACCTGCACAGTTGAAATCTTGCTGCTTTGGAAAGCTACTCATCCAGTCTAGCTTAGGGGTCCACAGGTGGAATGCTTTCAGATCTGCCCACATGACACTGAACGATTTCAAGAAATATTCTTTAGTTCCCAAGCACGCATGAGCCAAATCAAAACAGAAGAGCGAGCCAGTCCCTTCCTTAACTCTAAACTTCTCAGTGGAGTGACTCTGAATAACAATTCAAGATGAAAAATAATGTAACCTGATTTACTATGAAAGAGAAAAGACCATATATAAGGTAAAAATTAAAATTGACCAATAATACCTGTAATAATCACCTTTCATACAACAGCCATCAAAGTCGTAGTCGGTTTTATTGTATGAAATGAATTAAAAAAAAAAAACTCTATCTTTTGTGGCTAAGGGGGATGTGTAATAGTGTTACACAGGAAATGACAACAGTGGGGGATCCTCTTCAGCTTGGACATGTTGAAATTTTTCTTTCCTGCCTATAAGAAATGGAAATGAAAAGCCCTCCTCCTTTCACCAAAGCTCAAACAGAATGCAGAAGCAGCAGTAGGTGAGACACAGAAGATTCCATAGAAATAGAGAAGTTATTTATGGATAATTGGCAGCAGACATGTTGCAGAGCACATGGGAGGAAGGATCTCCATAGCAACACACTTGATGATGGCTCCATATTTAAATCCAATGTTGAGCTTTTGTACTTCCAGAGACAGAATTTCCTGTAATTTTGGTATTAAGTTCTCTAGCTCGGGAAAGCAAGCATTCCAGCAGAGGTCCACATAAGGCAAGAAGAGCATGAGATATGCAGAAAATTATTCACAGATCTTAGAGGTTTGATTAGAGGAAGAAAAATTCAGATCAAATGGGAACAGAACCACTGGCTAAAAGCTTCCAGCAATTCCTCATTAGGATCAATTGATTATTAACTGCAAATCCTATTGCATAGCATCTGTAGTTTCTCATATATAATTAAGTTGTCTCAAGTGTATAATAAAATTATACGTGACAGTCTACAATATCATTTATTCGTTCTCAGTGAAGACCTTCCTGCCCATTATAGAGTCCTGTGTTACAGATGGATGGAGGCCCGTCTCCTACAGGAACCTGCTGTCCACTGTGGGTTCAGGATGGTCACAACCTTTACAGAATTCTCCCCTCTATGCATCGCCAAGTAAGAGTGGACCACTCTCTCTGGCCACTTCAAGCACATCAGGAACATCTTTGTCCTTGGTGTTTATTTTCATCTGCTATCAAAATACTTTGATCTGCTTTGAAAATATGATGAAGCTGGGGCATAAAAGTCATTTGAAAGCCCCAAGCAGTTTGCTTCTCTATTCATTCATTTTTAAGAGACGGAGCCGGCTGAAAGCTGCCCGTGGTATTTCCTGGATCCTATTTCATTACCATGTGTGCGCCTCAGCAGCACTGCCTTCCCCCTGGTAACCGGGTATATACAGCACCCTTTACCCCCTAGCCATCCACTCCACTAATCCATTCTTGGTTAAAGATCCAGGAAAATTAAATATTTTTCCTAGTGTATAAACTTTTACTATCCTCAAGAGTACCAATAGTTTAACAGGACAATAAAGCTATTACCCAGAGAGATTCAGACATCAACAAGCTGCTAAGGGCCTTTTAGTGAACATAAATGGATAGTACAGGTGCCTAGACAGTTAAATATGTGGAAATATTTTTTAAAAAAATGATCCTGTTTTTATACTTACTGAGTAGTACACTTTACACCTAACACAAAAAAGAAAATTCCTAAAGCATTTTTTGAAAATTGACATTTTGCATTTTTTTGTATTATTTGACCCAGAATTTCCATTTCTAGTAACCCATCTTAAGTCATCCAAAATACAAAAGAATTTTTAGCAATGTTAATCACAATGTCATTTTAATGGCTAAAAACTGGAAATAATCTAAATGTCCAGCAATGAGAGAGTGATTAAGTAAATTATGATACATTCATTTATGATGAGATAATATCTGGAAATATTAATCTTTGTGTTTTTTTTCCTGTATTCCATTATACATGACCTTTCTCCTAGTTAATCAGAGGCATTCAAAAGAAATTGGGATTGTTATGGTAAGAATGGAAAGAAGCAGTCAACATTCAGTCTTTTTAAGTTCCAAAATAAGCCTTGATAATAACAAAAAAAAAATTGGCTTTGGGCGAAAGTTGGCTGATGAAGTTTATACAAAAGCAGTTGGCTGGGACAAAGAGAGCAGGCAATCCTGATGGCCATCTTGGCTGGCAATCTTGGCAGGAGGAGAAGTGGGGCATAATCATGGAGGGCAGATGTGGCCTGAGACTAAGGGAATGGGGAGCAGGCCTGGAGCAACCACATGAAGACAATTCTGCGTCAAGAGACAGGCCAAACATCCCCTGTCTAGAAAGCCAATCATGGGTGGATACGGAGAACTAGTGCTCAGTTCTCACTACTGTCAATTAGGACTGTCCAGCAACGGCCACCTGCAAGGATCCCCGTCCTCTAGCAGGAAGATGACCACCTCTGCTCTGAGACTTTGAAGACCTCTGAAAAATGACACAGTGCCTATCAGGGCACACATGAGCCCCTCAACCCAAGAATTATCCTCTATTTACAGATGGCAATGAGATGATATCAAGGAAAGTCCCAGCCCTGGCACTTGAGTGGGAACAAAGGGTGACAAAACCACCCTTTATATGCAGGATGAAATACCAATTACCATTTACTACATGCTGATCAAAATTATAAACATTTTATAAGTATCAAATTCCACCTTCATAATTGCCCTTCCTATGAGGTAATTACTTTTATTAGCCCATTTTACAGATGGGAAAATGAGGCAAAAGAAGTTTAGCAGTTTCCTACAACCAGTCAGCTAATAAGTACTGGCTTCAGGATTTAAATCTCAGCAGTATGGCCCTGGAGACTGTGATCTGAATTGCTATGGTATTCTGTGTCCTATGGGCTGCTGAAAAAAATTGTGCTTCCCCCAAATTTGTAACAACACACAGAGGAAGCTTGTGCTATTATCAGTACTATACCTACAATGTAATATACATCAAAAAAAAAAACCAGACTTCAAAATATTAATACTAGTTGACTATGAATAATAGAATTATTATGAGTGATTTATGTTTTCTTTTTTGGTTTCCTATATTGAAAATTTTCTCACTGGACACAGTAGTACATGCCTGTCATCCCAGTAACTAGGGAGGCTGAGGCAGGAAGATCGCAAGCTTGAGGCCAGAGTCAGTTTACACAGATTAGCAAGACCCTGTCTCAAAATAACAAAATAAAAGAGGGACTGGGAGTGCTCAGTGGTACAGCACTTCCCTAGAATGAGTGAGGCCCTGGGTTCAATTCCCTAGGACTGAAAAGAAAAAAAAAAAAAGAAAGAAAAGAAAGGAAACATATTATATGAAGTGAAGTGTGAAAAAGTTTGGTGCTGATTTCCTTTGATTCTCCTTGGGAATCACTATTGTCAAAGAAGAAAGAATTGAAAAGAAAAGAAAAAGGAAAGAAATCTTTCTCTATAATAAGCACATATTACATTTAAACCCTAGAGAAGTGGAGAAGAAATTCACTTTAAGAATTTTTTAACCCTCCCAAACACACACACACACACACACACACACACACACACACACACACACACACACAGACACACACGTCCCACTCAGGGTTATAAACTCCAATTCTTTGAACAAATTGTATATTTTGGCATCAGTAACAGATGCCACACAGCATGGTTCTAACCAGAGTAGTTCAAGGGTACTTAAACACTGCACAATAAGCAGGGAGTTGTTGTTGTTGTTGTTGTTAGGTGCCAGTGAGTTGGTATCCGACTCATAGAGACCCTATGTATCACAGGACAAACATAGGGTTTTCAATGGTGGATTAATTTTTGGGAGTGGGTTCCAGGTCATTCTCCCAAGCCTACAGCACCTAGTGTTCCCAGGCGCTCTCCCATCCAAGTACTAACCAGGCCTGACCTGGCTTAGCTTCCGAGATCTGATGGGATCGGACGCCACAGTACTACGGCTGCAGACTAAGCAGGGAGTAGCAACATCCTAAATATATCCCCTGAGACAATTACTTTGATAGGAGGAGAACAGGCACCAATGGAGATGATGCCAGAACAAGTTGTCACATCTGAGCATGTCTTTCTATATTTTTACAGCTTGAGATGGCCTTGCAATACCAACATTCCCAAGGAGTATCAAAGTAAATCAACACCAAAGTTTTAGTTTTTCACTCTTCATATATCATTTTTGTTTGTTTGTTTTGTTTTGTTTGCAATACCAGAGGGTTGAACTCAGACCTTGAGCATATTAGGCAATTGCTCTACCACTGAGCTACACCCATATCCCCTGTTATATTTCTTTTCTTTTGAGATAGGGTCTCGTTAAGTTACATAGGCTTCCCGTGGTCTTGGACTCACAATCCTCCTGCCTCAGCCTCCTGACTTATTGAGATTACAGGTGTCCACCACCATGCCCAGCCATATGGTGTTTTTTGATAAGTGCATATGCTTAGTCTTCATGTGATTACACTTATCAGTCTTCCTCTTTATGCATTATACTTTTGTGTCTTCTTTTAAAAAATCTTCCAAGTCTTAAGTTCATGAAAATATCCACCTATATTCTCTTCAAAAAATGTTTATACTTTTCCCTTTTACACTTAAGTATTTAATACGCTTAGAATTCATTTTTATACATAATGCAAGGTAGGAGTCCAATCGCATGTTTCTCCATATGCATAAGAAATATATCAGCACCATGAATTGAAAGGTCTACCTTTACTCCACCACCCTGCAAAGCAACCTACTTCATATGGATCTCTTTTTCTGATCCATTGGCCTCTGTGCTTACACGTCTGCCAGTACCTCACCAGTTTAATTACTCTAGGTTTAAACAAGCCCTGAGATGTAAGAGCAGCACTAAAACTTGAAACAGTGACACGCTGAGAACCAGGTGGAGAATTCACTTTGGAACCTCCAGGATTCAAAAACAAACAAAACAGCAACAACAACAAAAATAGAAATGAAACTGGCAGACATTTGTACCCTATGGTTAGATTCAATTTGCTCTGCATTTGTTTATTTGTGATGATTATCACCAATCTACCCCTGTCACATGAATATGCAACTCCTATAGACTCATAGATTTCTCATGTACTAGGTACTAGGGTAAAAATAGGAGAAAAATTGAGAAGGCTAAGAATAAACAGTGTTCCTGTGTTCAATAACAACTGATCTATGATTAGGGTGCCCGCATAACACTGTCCGAGGCAAAAGGGAAGGCAAGTCCAGACTTGTGCCAGCATCAACATCTCCATGCACAGAATTCTGATAGGTCTAATTACCCTAATTTAGGCATGTGGGAGAATTAGTTTATCGCTAATATGTGGAGACTGCCAAATCACCCCCAGATCTGGCATACTCTGAATTTGGCTCTGAAGAAGATAAAATATCACCCTGGATCATCCTCTTGTTGCTATTTATCAGGCAGTCCTCTGTGCTCCTGCTCCCACTTAATAGAGATAAGGAGTGTTTATCTATTTTAAAAAGGGACACCAAAAAAGTTATTATTTTCAAACATGCATACACACTCCAAGTTGCATTAAAATTCACCTTGGATGAAGAATCAAACAGGCAGTGTCTTGTAGACTGCTGCTGCTGTTATGCTTTGGTATTTTTGACTTCTGTCTGATAACAGGGAGGTCACTCCTAATTCTACCTCCAATGAATATGCAAAACATTTTCTCTTGTGGAAGTTTCCCCATACATGCCTAAGAGGTATTGCATAACAACAATACCAGGTAAATTTGGTTCCTGGAGACTTATGAAGCAACTACCTAAGAATAAGGAGGTCCTGAATGAGCTCACAATGTCTTAACTCTTTTGCTTTGCAGTAAAGGAGTATTTCCTTAGATTTACTCTGAAGTAGTTTCCCTGTTCCCAAAAAGGGGATCCAACTGAATGTGCAAACTATCGGACAATATCATTAATATCACACACCAGCAAAATTCTACTAAAGATCATTCAGAAGTGACTGCAGCAGTATATAGACAGGGAATTACCGGAAAATCAAGCGGGATTCAGAAGAGGGTGGGGAACCAGGGACGTCATTGCTGATGTCAGGTGGATATTAGCTGAAAGCAGAGAATATCAGAAAGATGTCTATCTATGTTTTATTGACTATGCAAAAGCATTTGATTGTGTGAATCATAACAAATTATGGATAACATTTCGGAAAATGGGAATACCAGAACACCTAATTGTGCTCATGAGAAATCTGTACACCAGCATCCCCACACTGACCAGGCTCCACTGTGGTGCCTGGTATGTGAACCATGGCTACACAGGCACGTGTGTAGAACCAGGAGGCAGTGGTTCGAATACAACAAGGAAACACTGAGTGGTTTAAAGTTGAGAAAGGTGTGCGTCAGGGCTGTGTACTTTCACCCTATCTCTTCAATTTATACGCTGAGCAAATAATCCGAGAAGCTGGACTTTATGAGGAAGAACATGGCATCAAGATTGGAGGAAGACTCATTAACAACCTGCGTTATGCAGATGACACAACTCCGCTTGCTGAAAGTGAAGATTTAAAACATTTACTGATGAAGATCAAAGATCATAGCCTTCAATATGGGTTGCAACTAAACATCAACAAAACAAAAATCCTTACAACTGGGTCAGCACGCAACTTCACAATAAATGGGGAAAAGATTGAGGTTGTCCAAGATTTTGCTTTGCTTGGCTCTATAATCAACACCCATGGAAGCAGCAGTCAAGAAATCAAAAGACGCATTGCTCTAGGAAAAGCTGTGGCAAAAGATCTCTTTAGAGTATTGAAAAGGAAAGATGTCACATTGAAGACGAAGGTGCATCTGACTCATGCCATGGTATTTTCAGCGGCATCATATGGTTGTGAAAGCTGGACATTGAACAAGAGAGACAGAAAAAGAATTGATGCTTTTGAATTGTGGTGCTGGAGACCTCTATTGAATATACCATGGACTGCCAAAAGAACCAACAAATCTGTCTTAGAAGTGCAACCAGAGTGCTCCTTGGAAGCAAGAATGGCCAAACTGCGTCTTACATATTTCAGACATGTAGTCAGGAGAGAACAATCCCTGGAGAAGGACATCATGTTTGGGAGAGTGGCAGGTCGACACAAAAGAGGAAAACCCTCCACCAGATGGATTGACACAGTGTCTGCAACAATGGGCTTAAACATAAATAAGATCGCTTGCCTGGCACAGAATCAGCAAGTGTTTCGATCTGCTGTATATAGGGTCGCTATGAGTTGGACTCGACTAGATGGCACCTAACAACAACAAGTTTCCAATAAGAGGTGGTTTGGTCTTTAAAAAAAAAAAAGTTTCAAATTTGTTTTAAAAATCAAATGGGTTAAATCTTTGCACAACCAAATATACACATTGCAACTTGTCTTGTTCTTGACAAAGTATTCATATGAAAGGGATCTGGTATTCAATTACCAGAGAGAGGAATATGAAGTAGATTTATTCACTAATCTGTAATGAACTGGCCTGGGTCTTTCTCCAGAAAACTGGCACATGGAGGTGATCACAGCTCCCTGGATCATCCATCACTCTTATTTCCCAAGATAGCCATCTGGTCTACAGAGGAAAAGATGAGAATGTTTTAACAAATGTCTACACAAAGTGGTCATTTGGCTTCTTACTACATCGATTTCCTTCATTCTCTTCTACTAACTTAGGAAGTCTCCAACTATGGTTATAGTTTTAATTTTGAAGAAGTAAAAAAGACAGTAATAAGGTACTCATAAATACTACTACTAATAAGAATAATAGTTGCTATCTGTCTATAACCTACTTCCTGATAATATATCCAATCCCATGGATTTCTGCTATGGACTTCCGTATCTTTACTTCTAATCATGACCTTGACCTTGAGTACCAAAAGTTATCTACAGAAACCTATGTAACAATTCTAGTTAGATGTGGTGTCCTTATCTGACTAAAAGCAGACATCTGAGCCCTGTCCACCTGGCTTCATACCACCAAACACAATTACAGAGATGCATTAAAATTTGGGGCCAAGAATTTGAGTCATATACCTCGCCATGCAGCTTCATTCCTTTGGAAAGTGCAAGAGGAGCCCAGGGAGACTATTGGGGAAACACCAGGCTGACCAGGCTCCACTGTGGTGCCTGGTATGTGAACCATGGCTACACAGGCTGCCTCGGGGAGAAGCCAGGATTCTATCTTTAGCTTTTGAAGCAGTTCTTTTATCTTGTAGGAATGTCAGCTGTTTGCTTTGCAATACAACCAAGCAGGAACAGTTTCAGATCTTTGATTCCATTAAATCAGGACTTAGAAAAGGTAATGAAATCTTCAAAGATAAAATTGTAGATGTACAAAGGTACCATCAGTGTTGCCTTGAAGCTCAAATCTAGTTGGAGCTGTTTATTTTAAAGCCATAGAATATCATTAGGGTTTACATTAAATCAATACAGTCTGGACCTACGTTTGGAGAGCTTTTGATGTAGTCATAATGGGTCCCTTGATAATCTATGAAATGCTCGGAAATTGCTCTGAAATTGGCTTGGGAATTCTGCCATGTTCAGATGAAATGACTTAGAGTTTCAGCCAAGGCACTTCAGCTATGATGAACTGGTTGAATATCCATCACCAATTGGGTTTCACAAGGTCAAATACGAAAAAACATGGTTCCTTCTCTGAATGTACTAATTCCAGGTCCCATGATTGACCTTGTAGGTCAACCTTCACAGGACATTAGACTCCATGTGTTAGTTTTGATTATTTACCTTCTACTACTCTATTTCTAGTAGTTGAGGTACATATGCATAGTACATCCATATAAAGAAAATTAAATGACAAAATCAAGGTGCATATACTGAGGTCCATACATCCAATCCCATTCTCTACAGCCACTAAAAGCGATGATGCAGCCCTCTGTGCTTTGACATACACTGCTTTCCAAGTTACATCATTACTTGAAAGGAACAACAATGAACCATGGTGTAGTTTGGTCTACAGAAGGGGAAAAATGAATATATATAGACTACATTTTAAATCATATACAAAAATTCTTTTTTATATTTTGCTTTGCTTTGTTTTGAGACATGGTCTCACTGTGTAGCCCAGGCTGTCCTGGAACTCACTGTATAGATGAGGCTGGCCTCAAATTTGTGTCAATCCTCCAGCCTCAACCTCCTCAGAGCTGGGATTACAGGCATATACCACCATGCCTTGCAACAAAAAAAGTGTTCACAGTGGTTGTCTCTGAGGAAGAAAACTGGAGATTGTGCATCTTTCTATTTTTTCCAACCATAGGCATTTATTCTATTGGAATAAATATTTAAAACTTAAGTCTCTTCCAATTTAAGAAGTTGCGGTTGACCATGAGGGTGCCCCACTCAAGATCTTGAATCAGCCTGGTACCCATAGCAGCCTAGTGTTGGCTGCTAATGGAGCACAGTGCCCCCTGTTGGTTCTCATGCCTCACAGTGGGATTAAGTAATGTGCCTCATGCTCCAGAGCCCTCTGAGATCAGGCTGAAGCCTTCAGCTCAGACACATCCCTGCTGAACTCTTTTCTGGTGCCTTTTAGGCCTCCTCAGAGCACTCTTCCAACAATCACTTGCATGAGAATCCCCATTTTAGGCTGATTCTAAGAAATCTTGCCAGACAGTATTACAGGTATGTAGGTAAGGATGTACAAAATATTAACGCTATAATAACAAGCATATGCTATCTCTAAAGGACAGCCAATGGTGATTATTTTTTCTTTGAAAGTTAAAAAAAAAGCCCCCTTCCTTAAAACCCTTTCATGACTTTCTACTGTTCTCTGGATAAGTTCAAAATTTCTTCATAAGTTGTACAAGAGGTCCAGCACCCTCTGGCCTCTGCCTACTGCTCTAAGCTCATCTCCCACACTTTCCTCTCTTCCTTTCTATACCATCCACATTGGGCTAATTTTGGTCTCTTCTACTCACTATACTCCTTTCTGCTGGAGAATAGCTGCTCATGCTTTTTCCTGGAATACCCTTCCTACGATTGTTTGCCCAGCTAACTTCTATTCTTTTAGCTCCTCCTCAAACATCCCTTTAATCAGAACTAATCTTCCTGTTCCAACTTCTCATACACTCATCATCTACGATGCAGCTCAAAACTGCAACTGTGACACATAACTGGGCTTCTTTAATGGACAGATGCCTGCAGCCGAACCACTTAGGCGTCCAATCCTGTCAGATCTCGGAAACTAAACAGGGTTGGGCCTGGTTATTCCCTGGACAGGAGACCACCTGGGAACACCAGGTGCTGTAGGCTTGGGAGAAGGAGATGGCAACCCACTCCCAAAACACAATCAGCCATTGAAAACCCTATTAATAGCAAGGAAGCAGTAACAATAGTGTTTCATCTGTTGTACGTAGGATTGCTATGAGTCAGACACCGACTCAATGGCACCTAACAACAACAACAACAATTGACAGACACTTGCAGGTTATTAGCTCCTTTTAGAGAAGTTGTCTGGTTTGCTCAATCCTGTATCTCTAGTACTTGGGATATTGTTTTCTACGCTGAAAGTCCTCAATAAATGTTTGCTGAATAAATGTTTTTGTTAATGAATATAACTGGAATTCAGAGCTAAATTTCACTGTAGCCTGCTTAAAAACCAAACAAAAAGAGAAAAATAATCACTTATTTAATTCCTGGTATAGACAGACAAAATAAAATAAGTTAATTATTCATGAGAGAGATAATTTCTGGTACTGAAATAAGAGAAAATGTTCTACATTATATGCTCATGGAAAGGAGGTTTTAATGAAACACTCTGAAAACCACCCTGCAACAAGTGAAATGATGAATTTAAGCTAGTTGTTTCCATCATTCATCCAGAAAATATTTATTATGCATCTATTATGTTCCCGGAACTATGCAGTACCCTGGGGAGCAAAAACAATGATGAATAAGAACATATAAATTTTCTACTCACATGGATTTTATCTTGCAAAGACTGAAGCAGATAAAGTCAACAAAGGACAGGAAGACATACGAGGGCAGTGAAGCAGAGATACATGCAGGCAAGAAAAACTGTAAAATGGTTTAACACTGGTCTAACCTAGACCAGGGGGTTAGGAGATTCTTGCCCTGGAGAAACACAGGCTGGCTTGAAATCTAAAGGTTAAGTACATGTTTCCTAGGCAAAGAAAGGAGGAAAAGGAGTCCCAAGCAGAAGGTGCAATCTTTGACTCTCCCCCCTGAAAGAAGGTTGTTATAGTGAGTTTAAAACACTATGGTCTAAATGCAGGGACTGGTGGAGGAAAAGGCTGATGTAGGCAAGAGCCAGATAACACAGCAATTTGTCCTAAGATCAATGGGAAACTACTAGAGTGAAAAGCTCACCTGGAATCTGAGGGAAGACAGACTGCATGGGATGCACAGAGAATATATGAAGACTAGTGGGTGGGGAGTTGAGGATAGGGGCTGTAATAATCCAGATAAGAGATGACAGCAGTTTTGCCTGTGGTGATCACGAGAAGATGAAAGGAAAAGGGCATGTCTAATGTAACTGAGTACCATAGGGCCAAAGCAATTCTCCCCAAAGAGCAAAAAAGTAGTGCGCGTCAGGTGCACAACTCTCTGATAAACTGGTTTCAATGAATTTTAAAGTTTAGAGAACCTGAAACCCAGACTGATGATAATTCACACATGTATCTTTCAGGAGGGCTTAAATTCAAATTTAAACTGTCTACCAGGGACTGGGACATTGAGAGCCACACAGCCAAGGGTGACGTACATAGTTCCTTGTGGAACAGGAGGTAGTTAGAGATGAACATCCTCCTATTGAAATTAAAGATCCTGCTGCATGGAATTGTACATGTTTACAGAGGTATGAATTTTTGTTATGTGTTTGAGCTAATCATAAATAACTATACACAGTCATTCCAAAAAATGAAAATAGGTTTGCCAAATTAACCTTTTTGGAGATTTTTGTAAAGTTCTCGAGTTAAAAGAATATTTTCAGGAGTTGTTACAGATTGACACCTAAGTCAGATAGAACCACTGGCATTCACTAGCAAAGTTATCTTTAGAGCCAAATCTACTTCTTGCACAATACTATTCAAATAGGGATTATTCCTGTTCAGATGTGCCTCACTCTATATGGCTACAATGCTATATAGCTACTTTTCTTTTTTCCAAAGGACAGTCTATGTAGAATACTAGCAAGGTTAATTGGTAAGACCATGGGTTTCAAAGGGCAAGTATGTGGTTTCAACTCTTAGGTGGGCCAACTAGCTCCAAATCAGAATCATACGATACTAAGCTTTAGAAATTTCAGATGTGTGCTGGGTGCAGTGGCACATGCCTGTAATCCCAGTAGCTGGGGAGGCGAAGGCAGGAGGATCGCAAGTTCGAGACCAGAGGCAGTCTGTGTAACTTACTGAGACCCTGTTTCAAAAAGTGAAAAAATGAGCTGGGGGTGCAGCTCAGTGGTCCAGCACGTGCAGAGCATGCAGGTGTGAGGCCCTGGGTTCAACACCCAGGAGGAGGAGGAGGAGGAGGAGGAGGAGGAGGAGGAAGAAGAAGAAGAAGAAGAAGAAGAAGAAGAAGAAGAAGAAGAAGAGGAGGAGGAGGAGGAGGAGGAGGAGG